>JAJHUR010139719.1:0-21909 GCA_027495735.1 Lutjanus campechanus
GTCGCTCCGGCACAATAGCTGTAGTTGGGAAGGAAATCCAGACGGAACATCCCAATCTGGGAATGTCACCGTGAAGTTACCATCTTCATTATTGTACTAGAAAATCACACAATAAAAAGTGCGGAAGTGAACGCACAACACAGACATATTGTTCACCTCGCTTCTTGCACACTAACATGCGCTCACATGCAAAAATCTGTCGTCGTTTCCTTGTTTATTTCCTTTAACAGATGCACATCAGAGAGAAAATAAAAGCCGCCATTTGAAATCGTTTTGGTGACAGAAGAATTCATAAAAGGCCATTTGGTCTCACTAATTTGCGATGTTTATGTGGGACAATTTCTTAGGAGCCCAAACGAGGGGGGAAATGTGCGACTGCATATGTCCCTCCAGATTGGGGCCGCGCTTTAAAAAACAGCAGCTAACGAGACGAGGAGGAAGGCAGCACGGGGGAGGAGGAGCGAGAGGGAAGGATGGAGGGGGGATAGAGAGAGAGAGAGGGAGGGAGGGAGGAGGGAACATTTGTGAGGCTACGACTCTTTGGAAGGGAAGTGCTGCCTGCCCACCTGTCTGCAAGGCTGCCAGCTGTACCACACACACAAATGTGCACGTGCATATGGGCGGCGATGCACACACAAAAATGTCAACACATAAACAGGCACACAAGAGTGCATGAAGACAGATTAACAGTGTAACAAAGGTTTGATTGATCATTGTTTGGAATTTTTGGAAGTTTTGTAATATATTAGAATAGATGTTTAAATCTGGCACCTTAGTTATGTTGATATGAACTGAATGAGTTTGATTTTGGTTGATATAAGCAGCATAAATGTCCATCATCTCAGGTATTCTGCATCTGTAGAGAAGTTCAGCAGTGCAGTGAACATTAGTTTTATTTGTGGGATTTCAGACTTTCTTCGCTGTGCTGAGACGATTGACCAAAATAGAGATCTATATTAGCTGTGTTGCACTATGCAGTTGGATGCAACTGTGTTTGTTCAGTTTGTTCTCGATCAACCATATCTCAAATATTTTAAGAGTTGTTTAGTTCATATAGATGTATTATCTGTAGTGACTGTGTTGCCATTCTACATCTTTCAAGGCCACCTTATCTGCAAGATATTTAAGTTTTGTCTTGTGTTCCACTGAGTTCAAATCAAACTTTATTGTAAAAACCCAGTGTACTCATTTATCCAACGTTCCATCTCAGTCTGGTCCATTACCGACTTGATGTAGTCATATATGTGTGTGTGTGTGTGTGTGTGTACATATATATATATATATGTAGACATTTATGAAATATAGTAGTGTGCCAAAATATAGTTATATGCCGAAGTGGCTTTTACTGTATCACTTCCTTTATTGCTGTTGATTTACCTAATTTACATAACTTGTGTCACACGAGTAATGTAATTTAGCATACTTATTTTAACTCAAACCATGATATTTTCCTAAACCTAACCTCTTTTTAAAAAAAATATATTTTGTTCCTGGGCCGCTCGTTCTCATGAACTCTTATTAATCCCCACTTTCTCCCACTCTGGACCTTCACTTTGTCAACTTTAAAGACTACTGGAAGCACTCAAATTTAAAAACACTTCCTTTCTCATATACATAAACATATGTACATATTAGCATTCGACCCCCTCAGTCATCCTTGACCATTTGTGCCTTTGAGTGGCTTTCTGTTGTTCTTAAGAAGCACATTCAATGCTGCATTTAATTGTAAAAGGCCTAAACTGGCCTGATGAGAGACCTTGTAATACAACAAGCGTACGTCAACTTTCATTATCATAAGAAGATGTAAGCACTTGTGTTTCTCATGGTAAAGGGGTCTAATTACTGCTGCAGCCTTCAAAGTAAGAGCGGGGCAGTAGAATGGAAGTCATATATGAAGAAGAGAAAGGACTTGAAAAGAGCAGCGGATTAGAATGTACATATGGGTCATTATGGAGCCATTTATCTTATAGACACAAAAGCAGACCCACATAGAGACATATGCACACTCTACACTTACTAATACACTCTCACATAGGCATACACACACAAACAAGCACATGAACACACACACTGGGACACTGAGAGCCAGCGCGGCTGAGTTAGCCAGCACTGGATCTGTGCAGAGATGTCTTCCAGATGAATAGGTGGTAATGAGCGTGTAGTGGAACTGATTCTCTCCCATCATCCCCCTTTTTCCTCCTCCTCCTCCTCCTCCACCTCCTCATCCTCATACACCCCCTCCCCAACTCTCCCTCCTCCTTTTCTCAGGGCTCAGGTGTGCAACACATGGCATCTCTCCCTGGTTTTCTCCCTTGTTTTCTCTCTGACTTGCCTTGTTCCTCCCTCTGTTTCTCTTTCCTCATGATTTCTGTCCCTCCTGGAACTCTCTGACTGGGTTGCATCAACAAAGATGAATTTAATCTCAGACTGAATCAGACTCGAGCAAAACTATGTTTAAAATGAATAAATCCTGATTTAAAAATTAGCAGAACTATTTTGCACAATTAAAAACTGATCTCATTTTAGTGTTGTAAACTGAAAATAAATAGAGTTAAATCAATATGGAGACGCTTGCTTGCCCAAATTAAAATAAATAAAAAGTTAATTTGAGTGATGTTGAAAAGAAGTTATCATTAACTTGTTCTGTATTCCTTAAAAAAACGCAAAGAGGAAAGAGAAATTAACAAAATGATACATTGTTTAGTAGCTAGCTAAAAACTAGCTAGTTTGCCTGCTAGATAATAAGTTAAAAACAACAACAAAAAAACATTGTTTGTTACCTTGCTAAAAAGTTAAGATGTTAAAATGTCATCTAGCTAGCAAAAAGAACGTTAAATTGTTTGCCCTCAAGATAATTGGTTAAAAGAATGTATTGTTCACTCACTAGCTAAAACATTAAATTGTCTGCTAGCTAGCTAATAAGTCAAAACATTATAGTGTTTGCTAGCCAGCTAGAAAGTTAACAAAATATTCAAATGTTTGCTAGATAGCTTAAAATAATAGTAAAACATTAAATTGTTTGTTAGCTCAAGATAAAAAAAAATGTATTGTTTACAAACTAGCTCCAAAGTAAAAAAAAAAAAAAAAAAAAAGGTTATATTATTTGATAGCTGGCTAAAAAATTCACAAAACATAATGTAATGCCGAATTATCAAGTCGAGTGAAAGAACAAAGAGTTTGTCTTTTAACTTTCTTCGAGGAATTTGATTATTTTCCTCAATCCATCTCAAAAAGTTTAAGTTTTGGTGCAATAGAACAAAATTCAATCTCGGTTTAGAGTAAAAGCGTAACTGAGGTTTAAAGAGAGGTTTAAATTTAATCTTACTTTATTTCCAGACATTTTAAATGTTTGTTGCTACATAATTTTCGGTTAACCACGGTTGCTTTCGGGTTTAAAAATGAATCCTTGTTGATGTAACCAAGCGTCTGAGCTCTTTTTTTTTTATGTCCATCTCTCATTTTCTATGTCTTTTGTACTTTTCTGGAAACTTTTCAGCGGCAGACTCTTTGAAAAGCTGTTAATAGTTCACAATATGGTGAGCACGCATGACGCCTGCACGCCTACATCCCATGAAGACAGCGCCGTCGACCACGCAGTCCGCTCGTGGCCACATAAAAGGCTCCAACTCTTGGAAAACAAAATCCTGTCTTTTCACCCTCACTTATTCAAATAGTCCTGTTCCTTTTATGTGCCTCGGCATTCACACAAGACCCCGGGAATAATGGCGAGACATAAATAATGACATCTTCAACAATGACAGCAGCTAAAGGAGCATTCAGAGTTTGACTGAAGAGAATAGGTCAGTAGACTGCGACGCATAAAAGAAGCTTGGTGATTACATGTTTTTTTGACGCATTCTGAGGTCGATAGAAGGTGTGTCAATAAGAAAAGAGGCTAAATTGTTAAAAAAGTTGAACAATTTGTGCTTTTTTTTTGTACCATCACCATGTAATTTCCCTCCAATTTGTGGCTATGTTTTTTTTAAGATTTCTTAACAGTACTTTTCCATATGGATCCATATGCTCCCTCTTTTTTCGCTGTGACACACGCGCACACACAAAATCACACACACACACACACACACACACATACACACAGAGGCTCGTCCAGGGCAGGTCCTGGGGGACGGAGCCACTTGAAGGAGTGACTGCCTAATGAGGGAGAAAATCTGTTTTACCGTGGGACAGGAGGCGCAGGAGCAATCAAAACAGACTGTATTTACATTACACATGCACTAATTAAAGATGTAATTGACATCAACAAGGAAACCTCAGTGTGCCCCATTTAATCATTAGACATTTATTTCTACTCAGCCTCATCAACGTCGCTTGAAAATTCCCTGGTTAGAGCCAGAAACGGGACTGCTGCTTTAAGGAGGCAGTGAAAATGTTCCATGTTCCACCGCCGCTGCTGGGTCACGTCTTCACTTATTTCTTGAGTCTTATGTCGTGTTAGAGCGAACCGTACTCATCTTTGTCGCCAAATAGATTAGAGACATAGACAAGGCTGGTTGTATGTATATCCACAGTCACTGTGGCAAAATAAGATTGTTTTCAGGTTAAAAACATAAATGGAAATGAACAGAAAGGAGGAGGGGAGGAGAATAGAGTCATTGCACTCTCACATCCTGACGTTAAAGGACGTGTGTGTGTGTGTAGGATTTAGTGACAGCTAGCGGTGAGTTTGCAACCAATTAAAAACCACTCATCTCAACCCTCCTTTCCAAGTGTTTTGGAGAAATTACAGTGGCTATGAAAATCGCACAAACACGCAAAAGCTCTAACTGGAGCTAGTTTTTTGTTAGTTTGTTCGCCCTCTGTAGATATAAACATCTCAGTCTAAGGTAATGAAAACACAGTGATTCTTATTTTCAGGTGATTATAGACTAATCAAAATATACTTATGAACATTATCTTCCATTTCTGCCATATTCTGCCTATAAATCCTCGCAAATCCTACACACTAAACCTTTAAACCAAAAACATGTTATATTATAAAGGAAAAAAGAACTAAGAGTTTTAGAAAACACTGGAAACAACAGGAGCAATGCAATGTTACAGGATATAATTATAATTTGGTGTTACCAGTTATATGAGGTACTTAGTCATTTTGTGCTGTCAACATCTTTAGGCTCAGTGTGTGACCCAGACCAGGGGAACCCACTGGGACCAACCAGTGAAACGTGCAGATGCATGGTACACTGAATCGAGGCTGCATAAAATGAATGAGGCTGCATGCATATACAGTACAATATGTCACCATGATCAATCACAGACAGAAAAGTCGCTTCCACAAGCTTTTTCTTTGCGCTCGAATGAAAACAAGATTTACTTTTCTGAAACAAAAGCCAATCTTCACTTTGAGCTTCTGACCTCATTTAGCAATACGCACATTAAATGAAAGCTTGTCATCCATCCATTTACTCAAGCTTTTGAGAAGACCCTGAACTTTGTTTACCGAGCACTTAAAACCAATTTTAAACTGAGCACAGCAGTTTGTAATGACTGAGAGGTAGCCTGAAGCTCCTGCACCACCTGTACTGATGTATGATGCTGAAAATCTGCGTCAAATTGTATAATAGTGTGCGTAAAACACCTACAGTAAATCTGCTTTCCTTCACATTATTAATATCCACAGTGATGTGTTCACAAGAGCACAGACTGGGAATTAACACAGCACAGGGGACACACACAATCACACACACTCACGCACAGGTGTAGTTATCCAGGGATTATGAGGGAGTGTGTGTTCTCTGATAAAGAATCAGTGTTTGAGTTTGGGATCTGTGTAGGATTCAGTGTGTGATCAGCACAACTGGCCTCTGGGGGGGGAAAAAAAAGAGGGAGAGACACCAAAAGAGGGGAAAATAGGTGAAGCTGTGGAAATTAATACAGAAATAAACAACAGGAAACTACGTCAGGTGATGCACGATCATTAATCCAAGTCTTTGTGACTCAAAATGTTGGTAATAGGGCGACTAAATTTGTTTTTAGCGCTGCATTGAGTCATTTAGTATACTCTTGTAAGTCTCATTTTCACCCAAAAAAGTAGGATGGAGAAAAAAGAGTGATTTGGTAATAACAGGATAGGGGGATACTTTGGTTGTGTGTGTGTGTGTGTGTTGGTTGATAAAGGAGGGGAGGGGGTGCTGTGTTTGGGTTTGGGATCAGAGTGGAGACCGATGTGTGAACAGCACTCTATAAAGCACACAGATTATCAGGTCAACACACACATAGACATACTTACTGAACTGAACAAAAGAGGACCCACTGAAGTCCACACACACACACACACACACACACACACACAGGAAGAGATGCCATCTGATAAGCGCTCTCAGGCAGGACAAATTAAATACACTCCAGGAGAGCCTCAGGAGAGCCGGGCTGAAAGACGACGAGAGAAATAACTACATTTTTACTCACTAAACAGGAAACATGAGCACATTTTTACTCTTCTTCTCTTCTTCTAATTCAAATTTCACTCACAGAAATCATCCATGTCCACTGGGGCATTTGTAGATGTGTAAGGATGTGTCACTTTGAACACACCTGTAACTGTAAACTTTTCTTATCTTTTCAACAAAAGACGCCGCAAAAAAAAGAGAGTCACAGTTTAAAAATATATTTGTACCCTTATTAAAGTGATTTTGATGAAATCCACACAAGTTTTATTCTGTTAAAGCAGAGCAATGCTGGACAAGAGGAAAGATGTTTTAGGATGACTGAACATGTCCCCACCTACTGGTCAAACACGGCTACTACAACGAGCACACAATAATTCAACAGGCACTGAAATGTAGTGAAAGAAGACAAATGCCAACAGATGACACAAGATGCTGGTGTAAAATGCTGCAAACATGCACAGTAATTCATGTCAAAGAGTATTCACAACAGCAGGGTCACTGCTGTATCAGGAAAAGTCCTTATTTTAATTGTTTACTGTGAAAGCCATTGAATTAGTCATCTGGGTGCAAATGAGTGTGCACTGAAATAAAATGTTATAACGTTTAAATTCCTGATTAAACACATAAGCATTTTGTTTATTTTAAGCAATATCCAACCAGTTGTGACTTTGACACCTTCTTTGATAAAATGAGCAAAAAACAATAAACACATATTAAGATATTTATTAAAGACAGCATGAAATATTAAGAAAATGTGTTTTGAAGGGGATTTTCAGAATAAAATCGTGTAAAGCCTGACGAGTTGAATGTCTCGTAAGAAACAAGTACAGAGGAATATTTTCCCAATCCAAATATAAATGCAGGTCATTTTCAATTCCGTTTCAGTTCAGCACTAACACTAATTTGCCATGTCAGCGTGGTCGATTAGAAGTTGCTGTGCATTGGCTCACATAAGGACAGAGAAAGACAAAAACAGTAAAACTCACTCATAGAGCACAAGAAAATAAAGTATTAAACATCTCCAACCCATATAATAACCATAAAATTAGCAGCAACATAAAAGATAAACTTATTTTACATTTACTGAACAAACATATGGATGTTTTCATCAGTGAGAATGTATTTACATTGCTCTAATTTAATATTATTTGAATCAGAGCAACGCTTTAAAGTGATAGAAGGAGAGATATTGAATGCGTGATATTACATTTACTTGACTTAATTACTTGACATATGCAGGATTTTCCTAAATAATGCAGAAATCACGACCCAGTACCCACCAGAAGCATCTGCAGACTCCGCCCTCCACCCATACCTTCTTATTTTCTCATTATTTTGCTGTGCTCGGGATGCTTTACCAACATAAATGTCGGTATCTGACATCCTGCGAGTGAGACACAACAATCAGATATCTTTCTGGTGCTTTTACAGACAGCACATGACAAATCCTATTTATTCTGCCTTTAAACAAAATAGTTCTCTGTCTGTTTTTGTGTTTTTGAGTAGTTTGTGATTCCCAAACCTGGAGCAAGAAATTTGAGACATTGCTCTCAATGTACTTACATCTGTTCCTGTGTATGTAGATTGAGAGCAGTGCAGTATATTTTTGTTTTTAAACTGCAAAGATATAGCATGTTTTACTACTTTAAACTGTCTTACAGGTGGATCAATGCCTTTCAGTCATATACTCCCTCCCATTCAGCTTCAGTATTCTTTAATCATACATTTATTTATGTGTCCAGGACATTAAACAGCATCAGAATCCCTATTTTAGCAGAGGAGTGTCAGTATGGCTTTACATGCTTAATGTAGTACAGGTTGGTTGGTTCACTAACAATGAATGATTAAAGGAAAATACCTGATTTGAATTGAAATCGCCCCCAACTGTGTATGTGTGTGCAGTGTTTGTGTTGTTTTTTAGACAATTTCTATGAAACGGTGAGAAAAGTTGAGAAAATGAATTTGGCGACTAGAGAGAAACGTGTTAACTGCTCAGATGTGTCAGGACGCTTCTCACAACAAAAAGGCAAAAATCGTCACTATTGGTTTGGTTTTAAATTTACAAAATAAAACTCATTACCTGTACGGGTGTGTGCGAGTTTGTGTGTGTGTGTGTGTGCGCGTGTGTGTGTGTGTGTCATGGAGACAGATGGATGTGGTGCTGGCACAGAATCAGAGAGAACATCAACAAAGAGATCTGAGCACATACACCCACCCACACACTGATGCACAAACACACACACGCGCGCTCAGAACTCCATTGTGCTTACTTGTACTACTGCCCAGTTAGGTATTTATATGCTAAACCCTTTTAGAGCTGAGGTGTGTGTGTGTGTGTGTGTGTGTGTGTGTGTGTTTGTGTGTAGCTACCTGAGGCACTCTCGGCCGTTTTCGTCATCCCCATCATGTCAAACCTGCAGCTCTGTGATGACAAGTAGCCACAGAGAGACTCCCCTCTGTGAAACTCTCACACTGAAACAACCAATAACGCCGCGTGCATTTGTATTTTTATTGTGTGTATTTGTGTGCGTGCGTGTGCGTTTTTTAAAATTACCCAACAATCCAAACAGGTTTTCCTGTTGCCTCTCTCAGCCTCGACAGAGGACAGAAGCAACAGCTGCAATTAGCCCTTTGTGGCTAAAACCAGTCTGATTAGACGTCTCGTTAGGCATCGTTAAGGCTTTTACTAACGGGGCGCATAGATAATGAGCCTGCCCACTGAACAACCAAGATACTAATCATAGGATAAAACGCCTACGCATTTAATTGGAGGCAGGAGCACAGAAGAGGAGAAAGGAGACGCTTTCACACAGAGAGAGGGAGAAATACAAGGATGGAGAGGAAGCAGGGAAACAGACTAGAAGACAAAACATTTAGTGTGAAATGTCACTTTTCCTGTAGTATTTATTTATAAAAAAAGGATAGAGAAATGTCCATAAAAGTCTTGTGAGGAAGTGTTCAAGGTTACATTCATCATGCCGTCACTTTTTACATCCTCAGTTTTTGTGAATTTAAAGCTTTTAGATCAGTTAAAGTGCTTCTGTGTAGTTTGCAAATGTTTTGCTCAAAAAGTGTCGGCCATCAGGGGAAAATTAGTCTGCTTTTCTTAGAACTCAATTTAAGGGAGCGTGTGATGTATATTGAGTCTGATTTGGACAGGAAGACAGCGCAAAATAAGATAAAACAAAAAGCTTGGTACCTGACGGTTACCTTGCAGGGCAGCTGGATTTGCAAGATCACGAGATCATGTGAGAATCCTTCTGGCTTGGCTTTAAGTTATTCGAGTGTGTCTGGACCAGAAGTGGTGCGAGCTAATCAGCATTACTTTCCTTACTTTTTTGGCCTTCTACCATGCATCAGTAGACTAGAGTCAGAGTTAAATATTTTGTTTTTTGTCTGTTTTTACAGTCACGCTGCTTCAAGAAAAGTTCGCCTAATGTCAGATCACCCATGTCCGCCAGGGTTACTTCCTCCTTAATAGGGAGGTAATAGGGAGAAAAGGAGGAAAAACTGAAAAAGGGAAGGAAAGGGGAGGAGGGGTCTAGCAAAAGAAGTTCCTGACACATTGACAACTTGTAGATATTACATTTTCACCTCACAACAGCATTGTCGTAATGTTTCAAGGGATCTGTTTTTAGTTTCTGAGCTTTACACCAGAGTTACGTTTTGTTAGACAGACTTACCAAAATGTAGTTTATTCCACTGATTTGTGAAAAAGTGACCAGAAAGACAGAGTGATGATATGTGAGCAAACTTAATACTTTGCTAATTACAGGCAGCACATATTCAAACACTCTGTAATCCCGAGTCGACAGGTCCATACCATGTGTATACAGTATAACGTCCTGACTTCATCACATAATCCCCTTCCTTTCCTTTGTCTTCTGTCCCTACTAATAAACGCACCGTTTTTGTTTTGTTATTTTTAAAACCAGTGATGGTGACAGCCAGCAGGGAAACTGTTGTTTACCCTGACTAATACACTGTAATCTCCAGTTAACACAGAGGTCGCGTAGGTGCTGCTGCTGGGTCAACTCCTCTCCCCACACCAACGCCCAGGGGCACTCTGGGAATTTCTCACAGCTAATCACAGCGCTGGGTCAAAATTTTATGTTTCGCCATCCTCGCTACTCTCCGTTCGCCAAAACAACTATTTCGAATATACATTAATGGGGTCATTTCGAGAGAGAATGTGATCTCAGGGCAGCACTTCAGCTCTGCAGCAGCATATGGACGAATGCAAATGGACATAATAGTTGCAGTGAGTATTAACGCGACACATGCTCTCACCTCTGTCACCCTCACCTTGTGCTATTATTACAAGGCCTGCCACATGACACACACACACTGGAGTAATGCATGAGCGCAGTCACACACACATGTTCCCCTCGCACAAAAGCATTAGCATATTTTTCCGATTAAAAACAATGTGAACTTGTAAGCACAGAACAGACATATGCAAATGACTCTGCAGCAATTTACCCAAACAAAGCTGCCACTACTGTCATGTGAAGTAAAGGCAACGGGGAGGTGACACGACTAACGGACACATGGACCAGAGGTTCAGCCTGTGTGCGTGTGTGTGTGTGTGTGTGTGTGTGTGCATGCACCTGAGCCACAGCATACTCAGTCACACAGTAGGTTTGTATTTATGTGTTTATACTAGAAGTTTTTATGACATGATTTTTGTTTTGGTTAAAAAGATTTTGCACGTCTGTATGTTTGTATATCTTTCTATCGATTATGTTTTCATGCATCTATATTAAAGGGATAATTTGGAGTTTTTGAAGTGTTGCTGTATGAGGTATTTAACAGTGAGTGCATTACTTACAGCAGAGTACAGTCGGCATGCCCTCAGTTTAGAGAAGCACCAAGAGTATTGGTGCAGGAGCAAATGTACTGTTGTGGACAGGGTTAGCAGCAAAATGTATTTTAGCCCGCTCAGTTAATATCATCTTTAGAATATTTTTGCTGCTTTACCTTTCAGTCAGACAGCCTTTTCCAACGGGAAACCGTTGTAAGCCAAATATCACTCTCTACAAAGCAACCAGACTCAGTAAATAAATGAGGTTGCAAAGATGCAGTGAGAATTAAATTATTTAACTTTATAGCTCATTTTCAGTTCTTATTTCTGAAAAGACTAAAAATTAAGTTGAGAACAGTAGTTTAGGTCACATGACTTGCAATGTTGTTGAACTTTCTGTGTAGGAGTGTGGACTGAATGGCCGCAATTAGTAAACGAAAGTTTTCCGAGAGCTGGCTTGACGATCTCATATATAAAGCCAGACTGGCCCAGGATTTAGGGCTGCAACTAACAATTATTTTCATCTGCATCATTAATGAATTATTAGTTGGTTTACAAAAAGTCAAAAAATGGCAAGAAATCGCGATCAGCGTTTGCCAAAACCCAAGATGACAGACTCAGATGCCTTGTTCTGCCCATTTCCCAAAGATATTTACTTTGCTGTCATAGAGGAGCAAAGAAACCAGAAAAATACGCTGGACGTTTTGATGGGGGAAAGAAAGCTAGATGTCAAATATGGTCTGAAAAATCTAAAGAGATGTCTGGAAATTTGAGTCAGGAAAAGTCAGGAATTTTTGATATGGAAAGTGCATAGGAACCCTGAATAAATCCTTTGGAAAAAATAAAAAATAAAGATAGCAGATGCTCACAGCAGCACAGATATAATATACCAAGTGACAGTTATAAAATGTTGCAAAGTGATTGAGATGAGAGGGAGAGAAAGATGCAGAAGGACTGAAAGAGAGATGGAGAGACTACAGTTAACTTGGCAGGAAAGGTGAGAACACTGGGAAAGGCTAAACATGAAAAACCGGGAGCTAGAAGGTCAGCCAGCAGCTCAAATGGAAGACATTTACAGCTCTAACAAGACCGTATGTACACACACACACGCACACACACACACACACACTGAAACACAAATATAAATACATCTGAGCCAATGTCTTTGCTGGAATAATTGCACGAGCGAGCACATCTGGTGCACTTTGAGATTGAGTTCTGGCTCGATGCAGCGATGGTAATGACATTGTGCGTGTGTGTGTGTGTGTGTTTGTGTACGTGGGTGTGTGTGTCCACTCCAAATGCCACTGTGGTGCTTCACAGGGTTCAGCTCCTCTCATTGTCACTCACAGGAGAACAGAAAAAGACCTCATGATAAAAAATTTTAAAAAAAAAAGCTCTTCATCTGAATTGGAATGGATGCATTTGTACCATCATTTTACTTCATTATAATTAGTATGTGAGTCGTATGTGTTGAAATGTGCTTTTCTCTTGTATTTTACAGATCCTAAAACTGTCCAAAACTTCAGTAAGCACGCAGTCATCACACTTTTGCTCATCTTCAGTGCCTTTTTTTTATCTCCTTGTGTTGAATTTCTGTACAGAATTCATCACTGACAGGGTCTTTTTATTATTTCAGACTGGTCCAACAACCTGCAGAATATGTAGTGATTTTTCAAACATTTTAAGTCGACCCAGCAGGTTTTTGCTGCGTGTGAATACTTGGAAAAGTAAACCAAAGCTTCTTCTCAGCCCTGCTCTCGACCTTCCTGTTTTCATGACACTGCACTTTTTGTCTCCTCTTCCTCAGTATTAACGCCTTTTTCCAACCAGATTTAACTTTTTCCATCTACCTACTGCCTTCTATGTAATCCATGCTTAAATCCAAAGGAATCTGACTAGGATTTGGTATAAGCGTCAATACTTAGAATAGAATACTGTTTACATGTTTAAATGCTCATTCAAGACCTCACTTCAGTCTTTTTTGTCCTGCCTGAAACTTGACCTGCAGCATGGCTTTAGAAAATCACGTCTGTAATTTGACAACCTGAAAATCTTTCTCCTGAACTTTAATTACAACTTGCTCTTGATCGTTAATCTGGATGACATTTGTAGAACATTCTGACAAAACATCTCAACACATGCTCCACTTACTTGCTTCTCTTGGTCACGTTTTGTTGTCTTCCTTAGCAGATGGATGTCGGAACATTTCATGTGTAGGTCACATCACTAACAATAAGAAATGAACAACT
Source organism: Lutjanus campechanus (assembly GCA_027495735.1). NCBI lineage: Eukaryota > Metazoa > Chordata > Actinopteri > Lutjaniformes > Lutjanidae > Lutjanus > Lutjanus campechanus. Next base: position 13,464 of record JAJHUR010139719.1, read on the forward strand.
CTGTCCGCCGAGGAAGGTCAAGAGATGTGGTTGAAAGTTTCAGAAGCACAAAGTATCTCTTTTTGTTAAGCTGCCTTTTTCAAGGTCAGGAATTAAAAAGCCAAAAACCCTGATGCGGATCAGATTGAATATATTTTTGGCTTATTGTTAGCAGTTTCTCAACACTCTCATGAATATACTGTCTTGTATCTGTGCAAAGTCCCTGATTTTGGTGTGGAACAGACTTCTCCTTTGAGTATGATCTAACTAAGCCTGAGATGTATGACACATGTAAAACACGAGCTATCTTGGTGCACACTGCCCTTTAACCGGACAACCAGTCAACCAGTGGTGGGCAGGGCACAAGGCCTTATCCAGAATTTCTCAGTGACAGAGAAAGAGTAGATGTGCTTCCAGCCTCTTTTTAGAGATTTTTCTCGACTTTTTACTTAGGAAATCCATGTTAAACAAAATATGAATAAGAGCAGAATATTTTTCATACTTTAAACCTTGTCTGGAGGGAAAATTTTAAGTTTAAAAGGAAACATTTTACAGTTTTATTGGGTTTTAATCACAGTATTATTCACAAACACAACGGAAACATGCAAAACAGAACAAAAATAACAATAAAGGAGGTGTCACATTGTTATTTAATTATATAATTTTTGCAGTTTAGTCTTCCCAGCTTCTTTTCACATGCAACTACTTGCATCATTTGCTCCTTAAAGTTTTTTTTTTTTGGCATTCCCAGAACCCATTGTGCATCTTAAAATCAGCCCAGGATAAGAACTGGAATTGCGCTCAAGTCATTTAGCACTGATGCTAAACGCCCCACGCTACAGGCTGCTGGTGTGACCGTGGCGACTGCCCTCGAGCCACTGAGGGAGATCACTGGCAGCGAAGGCGCCCACCTCCTCTGCAAAGGCCTGCGAGGCATCTTAAAGTGCAGTCATTAGGCACCCACTTGTGTAGGTGTTCTTGCAAGAAATCTTGTCAGGCAGATACCTGCTGTCTAATTAGGCAGGCGGCGCACACACTTGCTCAAGGGGAAGAAGCGACAAGCGCAGTCAGTGGATGTGCAATGTAGTGAGTGGGTCCACGGCTCAGTGTGTGTGTGAAGGAGTGTGTGTGTGTGTGTGCTAATAATGACCTGAGGCTCAACCTGCTGTTGAGAACAGTAACTTGTGACTCAATGCCTTTGTTCACCCCGTAACATCTGGCTCTGACCGAAGGCTGTGAGTGTGTGTGTGTGCGTGTTTGAAATTCATTCAAGCCGAATGGGCCATTGCTCAAAGAGTGTGTGTGTGTGTGTGAGTGTGTGTGTGTGTGGGCACTGAGGCAAGCACAGCAAGGACTAAGGCGCGAGGAGTTGAACATCGTCGTGGAAACCTCTGAGGGGAAAAAGGCCTGGAAGCCCCTTCTGTCAGCTGGGCTCTGCAACGCTTCCCCTCGACTGCCTTCACTCACACACACACACTCACTCACACACCACACACACACACACACACACAAGGTCCCTCCGGAGCACCAGATTAAGGTCTGAGTGAGTGTGAGCAAAACAATACCCCAGTGTGTGTTTGTGGAGCCGTGGCTAATTGTGTTCATTTGCTGCTCAAGTTGAGACAGCTAGGACACTGGAGGGGTGTGTGTGTGTGTGTGTGTGCGTGCGCGCGTTCCTGTCCGTGTGTGTGTGTGTGGCAGAGAGAGAGAGAGAAAACAAGGATGAGAACAAGAAAGAGTGATAGGGGGAGGATGGAACAAGGACAGATGAGCAGTGTGTGTGTGTGTGTGTGTGTGTTTACAAGGGTACGAGAAGTGCAATGTGAGGCCATGCAGGTAATCCTCATTACGATGTGGAAGTGTTCATTTGTGAGGTGTGTGTGTGTGTGTGTTGATATGTGTGAGGTGAGGTGAGTATTTAAGAGAGCGCTAATTTCTCTCCGTACATCTGCCCGGCCTTGCACGCATTACACACTAAGATGCACTCGCTTAGGTTCTTGGAAACACACACACATTTGTAAAACACATGCTCGCCGGCGGTTCGCATGAATTCACATCTCATGCTTGCATACCACTTAGAGACATTAAACCCCTATTTGCCTTAATCTTTGAACAACACATACTCGTGCCAACAAACAGACAAGTTACTTCCTGTTGAAACTACTTTGGAGGCCAAATTTAGATGCTTTTACGTGCACATCTACATGGATGTATGTGGAATGCCTGCAGATTATATTTCACAGTGACTTTTGCTGCACCAGTCCTCCCTTCCCTCTATTGTTCCTCAGTGAGAACAGGCATGCAATCCAAAAAACAACTCATCTCAGTTTAGATTTCATTTGATCAAAAAATCCAACAAGGGAAAATCAATTCACCACAATGAGGCTGGTTAGCGCTCCACAGAGAAAGGTTTGTTAGTTTGAATCAGAGTAAATGATAAATCATTAGGCAGCCCTGCCTGTGTGAAGTGAATATCAGCACCATGGACAGATCCAGGAGAGACATACAGTAGCCTGGGTGTTACAAAGGATGTAATAAGGAGAACTGGATACAGCTTTTGAGCCAGACCTCCGTTTAAGTCCTACGAGAGCTGCTCAGTGGCGCATGAAGCCAGCTTCCGTGTCCAGTCTTCCACATATGCTTCTGCATTGCACGGCCAATAGAGCCAGTGCAGGAGGGATTTCCTTCAGTCTAACTTCTGGTTTAGCCTCCGCTAACTTGAATAGGGATAAAATTGTTTAATCGTGTGGCTCCTCTTGTCTTTCCAGATATGATTGGATCGACTGGATCAAATCCTGATAGTGAAACAAGTCATTTTGGGGGTTTTGATGCTCAAAAAACTTCATCCGACAGTTCTTTGACTGCCTACTGACTAATGTAATGACTAATGACTAATGACTACTGTAGTTCCCCTAAGCATTTTAGCATCTTTCAGCTTATTTTTTGGGTTTGTAACCCACAACATTAACTAACCATGTTTCCATGATCATATTTTGAAGAATCACATTAGAAAAGGTCAATGGAAGAGGCCACATTCAAAAAAAAAATCCCCAAATTTGCATTAAAAGTCTTTTTTAATATCAGGCCTATACCACCCGGTGGCCAAATATGTAAATAACAGCTATAATGGTTGGTTGTAAAATGTCAATGCTGTGTTTACAGCTTGTCGCACTGTACAGAATCTTTATTTTTGCTGCTTTAATAAGAGAACCACTTCACTACTGTCAACATTTTGGTGTTACGGTTACCACTTTCCAATTTCCAAGACTTCCGACTTTAATGTATAAGTTATTCTGACTGGGGACACCTTCGACATTTTCCAGAAAACTTAAGATAGAGCCAACTTTGAGCTAAATCATCAAAAGTACATGAAAATAGAAACAAGGATGCCTCAGCCAAAGTCTGTCATTCAAGGTATTTAAATTCTAATCTAAAGTATATTCCCCATGCATGTTATTATTTTACTGGCCAACTTGACATAAGCATGACATTTTTCTAAAGGATCAGTTACTCCCAGTGTCAGTGGCGACTACTCATGAATTATTAACATTGTGGTCTGAGTTTGCTTTGCTGTTAAAAGACATTGTTGGTATTTTGGGTTGAGTTTGCACAAAGAGACTTTTGTTTGGGCATTTAAGCGTGGGTCATGTTTAAATTTCCGGGCCTGATTTTCGGCATTGACCAAAAACACAACAGTTTCACCTTTTTTCATGAGGGAGCGTTAAGTAGCTGTTTGTCTTTAAAAACAGAACAATAGCGGGCGATTGTTGGTACAGTAGTCCCAGTGAGACAAAATATGAAACAGAGGCAAATCAATGGCAAATAATGTCATCTTAGAAGGTCATACCTGGACCTTTCGGCTTTGTCAATACAAACACACACACGTGTGCGCACACACTATAATTACAAACACATAGTAAAATGCGCACAAGCCCTCTGACATCTTTATAACATTTCTAATGATAAAACGACACACACACAATAATAAACTTACACACACTTGCACTTTGTCTCTCTGTGCCTCCCTCACATGTAAGCTCTGCAGGCTACTAAGCGGTATTAAACCTCCCTGCCTGGCCACGCTGTGTTTTTCCCGACGCTAAGTGTCCCTCTCCCCTCCCTGCCCGCGGCGAGCGAAGGAGAAAATAAACAACTAAAGAGACAAACAGCGAGAGCCACTTAGAGCCACTTAAAGCCAAGGCTCCTTCCCACAGCGAAGCACTTCCCTAGGGCTACCGATGTCTGCCTGCCACGCTGGGAGACGGAGGGGCAGAGACACAGAGAGACAACAGGAGTCAGAGACAGAAGAAGTGAAAGAGAGGAGGATATCTGAGAAAAGGTAGTGTGAAACAAGAAGCAAAAAGTTTAGATGAGACACAAGGGAGAGAAAAAAACATGGGAATAGAGAGCTCAAAGAGAGAGTCTGTCACTTTTGTTCTCCTCTGAACAATAACCACACTGAGCCTCCTGAGGAGAGTCAGACTTATGAGCAGTGGCAGTTACCTGTGGAGAGGAGACATCGATCTGAATATAGCCTTACTGATGAGTTAAGACACACATCCCTCCCTGCTGTGGCCAGAAGGCTCAAATGATGCACCACCAGTTTTCAACTTATCTTTAAGAATTCAGTTTTAAAAAAGTAAATCCCTCAGCTTTTTGACTTTAAGATAAAATATCGATGACTTTCATTTAGCAGATAATAGCATGGAGGCATAGACTGTGTAAGATCAGTGAATGTAGCTACCGTGACATCACAAATTGGATATCAATATCAGTATCAGACATGGAAAAATGATATTGAGCCATCCCTAGTTTGTGGTGATATTTGAACGAGAGCATGAAGCTGGGGAGGTCGCTGTGATAGCCACTTGACAGGTCTGTCTGTCTGTTAACTTGGATCTGCTTTAAAAACAAAAATAAATACCTGGTTGAGACATTTGAGGGAATCTGTGTTTAACTGAAGGGTAAATAAACTCGCTCACAAGTGATTTAAGGCATAAAAGTTTATATTTTGTCATATTCTTTGAAGTCACAAAAGGTATTTCATTTACTTTCTGACACTGAAGTCAGCAGGCCTCTTTTCTTTCTTCCCTTACCATCTTTTTCTGTCATCCCTTCTTCCCCTTCCTCTTCCTCTCTCCTCATTTTAGGCTTTTTCATTTCTCTACTTCCCCCGCACTCAGCTTTGCTCTCTCCACTCAGTTTCCCTCCCTCCCTTCCCTCTCTCTCTCTCTCCCTTTTTTGTCCCCCTGACTGTGAACCCAAAGGTCACCTCTCCCCTGAGAGCCCTGTTTACCTGAACTGCCCCCCTCCTTTTGACATTCACCTACTTGGAGATAGAAGGAGAAAAGGGAAGAACAAATTTAGCTACTCTCGGCTTGGAGGTCGGTCGCTCCTCAAAACCTTTACGGGCGCGGAAAAAGAAATGTCACTTTTCCTGCAGAAAGCTTTAATCGGCGTCATGTAACAACTGCAGAATGGATCTTAAAAACCTTTCCAACATGGCCACATCTTCTCCTCTTCGAGAAATTTTGCTCCAGTGTTCAAAAGTGATGGCAGAAACTCTTTTTTTTAAATCCTTGAGTAACATTTTTGGCGATATTAAGCTAAAACTGATAATTACTGCAAATCTGAAACACACAAAGGCAACAACAACATCTTAACGACTTGAAAACATCTTCCAGTCCTTGAAATGCACTCACATCAAGCTAATTGATCCTCCATTTACACATAAAGAACTAAGTTCTATGGGACAATTTACACACTTTTAGCTCCTTTCAAAGCCCCTTTGTGCTGTTCACTTCCAAAGGGCTTCTGAGTTTTAAAAGGCATGCTGTGAAATAAAACAAGTGGCCACTTTAAAACAGGATGCAGCAGAGATACCTACTAGACTGGCATGTGTGTACAGTATGTATCTGCACCCGTGTCCCTCACCATTTTATTGATGGAATGACACTTTAAAGATCCAACGAGCCAAGCTTCTTTTTCTAAGAGGTACTCTTTAGAAACGATGGTTTGGAATGTGGTTTCATCTTCTTTTTTTTTTTCTTTCAATACGCAGTTGAATGTAGAAGTTCATGCATAGAGCATATAAAACACACTTTATCTATATGAAGTACTGTAACAGATATTTTCAGACGGCTTAAATAAAATCATACCGCTGTCCCTTTCAAATCATCTCAGAAGCTTTCTAACCTTCACTGTAAAAAAAATAATCACGCAGGAGTTTAATGGGATCAGCTAATCTTTTCTCATTCGCTTCATATAAAAGTTTTATTTATTCAAGTTAATTAAATTTCAAATTTCTAGCATTTTTTTCACTTCAGAACTTTCAAACATGAGTAACTGGAATTGTTTTGACTTGAAATGATGAGTTGAATGAATGTGCTATCCAGAGTTAACACGACTCGCTAAATTAAGTTTCTAAAAAAACACGATCGACGGATTTTAGCAGATTTCCCAGCATGCATTGTATGTATTTTTTCCCTCTATTTCATTTTTAATTTTTGTTCTCAATTCAATTTAGTTTCAGTGGGTTTGCTCATTTCAGTTTTGTTTTTATTATATACAATGTTAATTTTTTTAACTTTTTATTTGACTAGAAATGTTTATTCTCTCTCATATTAACACAATAACAAAATGCATAGTTTGATGATGTTGTGAAGTAGCATTGGATCATGGGAGTTGTCCTCTTCACTTTTAAACAAGCCACTATAGCTGATGAAAATTTTTCAGATGACTCATTACTCGTGTTCATGGAGGAGGTAAAATTTAAGTTTTATTGACAGAAACACTTGCTGACTTCCTTCCTCATCCTCTGATGTATCCCGTGTAGCAACCAGCAAGCAAGGGCTAGCAGGAAACGCACCATTACCCTGAATAAATTACAGATTTCTCTGCATTTGAACATTGTTGTAATAATATAAGTACACAACTCTACAAAATATATAACACATATCTAGCAGTTTCAGACATTTTAAAATGTAAACGTTCGAGCTTGTTGTTAAAATAGTTTATTTTCAGAGTGCTGCAGTGTGTGTGATGTGAGCCTGCGTGCCTTCACTGTCTCTTACACGGCGAACAGTGTGTGTTTATGTTGAGTGATATGCATGCTGATGGTGACCCAGACCCCCACAGGGGCCTCCCACCCCTCAGGCCCTCCCCTCCCAGAGTGAGGGCAGCAGGATGGGGTCAAACAGACAAATCTACCCCCCTGCTCCATGGAGGCCTGCCCAGGGCCATTAGTATCCATTACCAGGAGGCATGGACAACCACAGCCTGTGGCGCTTAATTTACACACACACACCACACACACATACACACACACACACCCCACACACACACTCTCTTTTGCATGAGCAGACTTGCAGAAAAGACCAAAGTCCACATAAAGTATAAAAGTGATTGGAGTTAAAAGCATGTATACACAATACATTCGCATTTTTACACTCATTTTTACAACTTGTGGCCACTGTGCCACTCAGGTATCCATAAGTATAGAAAAACACACATGCACAGACACACATACACACACACATATGCATAGGTATGTAAAAATCCCTACGCAGACAAACACATGACAGTGAATCAGGCCTCCAGCAGCTCGCGACAGAGGTCTTTACTTCAAACAGACATCCTCCGAAGGGATGACCTTCTGGGAGTCTGTGGGGTGTGTGTGTGTCTGTGGGTGATGAAGGTGTGAGTCAGTACACTACAGTCACCTCCTTCTGACAAGTCTCCGCCACACACAAACAATGCACACACATGCACACACACCTTTCTACCAAACAGGTGCGGGCTAAATGGTTATGAATGGGCTGCTGGACGATCCAAGTTTTTATGGTTGGTAATGTCGTTTTAATAGAAACATCAGGAGCAGCAGGCCGACCCATCTGTCCAAGAGAGACGTCGAAGTGATAAAGATGGAGAAAAATGTGAAAGAGGGATGAGAGGAGTCAGAGAAAGTGATCAAAGAAAGGAATATAGAAAGAAAGAGCCTGCAGAAAGAAGATTGAGTCATCACTGCATCCTTGGTTGTTCAGTTCTTGGCTCTTTCAACTAGTGTGTGTGTGTGCGTGTGTGTGTGTGTGCGTGTGTCTGGCATGTCAGCTGTGGCTGGCTAACAAGCTGCACCCTCAACAGCCAATTATCTAGAGCATGGCAACTGGCCCATACCTGCAAGGTGTGTGTGTGTATGTGTGTGTGTGATTCAGAGCGTGGCAGCTGTGTCATACCTGCGAGCGTCTTCGGGACACTCTCCACGTCTGTAATGGAGCAGAAGAGGGGGATTGTGGGAGCGATGAAGGACAAAACTCATATCTTCTGCCTCCCTGTCTCCTTCCCGCATGCGAGGAAGGGCGGCGTGGACGTTTTCTCTCGCCTCCTTGGAGGGCAGAGAGGAGACAGGGTGCCAGAGGCCATATACACACTCATTTAACACACACACACACACACACACCTGTCTCTT
>JAJHUR010139720.1:0-27138 GCA_027495735.1 Lutjanus campechanus
TTATTTGAAAACTTAAAAGCTGCCAAAAGAAAGGATTTGTGTTAAGGCTGGTGTTGCTAAGAATCTTCAGAAGAGTGATGGAATAAATCAACAGTAAGTCAAATCATTTTGCAGTGAATTTGAGAGTTTTTGATCTCACATGTCTGTCTTTAGTCCATAGATCTATGCACAAGTCTTATAAATCTTTGAAACATGTGTAGGCAATGAACATTTTAGATTAGTAGTTAATCTATGTGTGGCCAGATCAAAAAATGGTGGGACTGGACACAGTAAAATTAATTTGTGGGTATTTGTTCCTTGACTGCCTTTGAACAAAACTGCATTAATATTGTAATTTCAAGGATTTTACAAAAATCACAGTGATGACAAAGCAGAAAAATATTTTCCTCTTTTCTTGTGCTTTCTCTGCCCTTCTGTTCACTTAATACCAACTTCAATCCACACACAGCAATACTGGTGGTGTAGGTAGTACCACAACATAGGAAAATTTGAGCTTCAGTTTTACAGTCTATACTAGATGTATGTACAAAATGTATTTTCATAAACATTTACATGAACTGCAAAATGAATTTTCTCATTATAAAATATTGAACTCACTCTCACTCCTGGGTGCAGCCTGCGCACAAAGACACACACACACACCTGGATCTCGACACAGCTTTCTATCTCCCCTCTGCATCAGGCAAAAGCAAACAGAGTACATGCAGTTTATCAAGTAAGCTATGATTCTGTTCAGAAGTCTACTTTATCACCACTTACTCCAACCCGCTGTTCAGTCTTTCCCTCAGAGTGGTGGAGATATCACACAGCCAACACGTTTTACAAATTTACTACAATTGGCAAGAATATGAAATCATCACTCATCATCCTTAGTCTGACAACTTCATTACACTCTCATCTACTGCCGCTGGTAACTATTTCTGTGTTTTATCAATGTTTATGTTTTTTTTCCCCCTGAACATAAAAAAAGCAGTTACTCATTTTTCTTGGTATACCTGCTTCCGTGCCTCTTGCATCTTATCGAGGACTCCTCCTTCTGAACCTGCACTGCTCTTAAAGTGACAGAATACTTCAGCAAGAGGAATATGCTGCTCTCAGTGTGGCAGCATTGATTTCACCACAAGAAACACGTTTGAATATGATAATTTCACAGGCAGGTCATATAACACCATTTAAACAGTTTAAAAACACTCTGTATCCCTTGTTCACCTGTATTGATTGGTGATGTCTGCGTGATTCACTGTGTTTAAGTTGTGAGGCAGTCAGCTGAAAGGTAACATTAAAGGTCCATTTTACTGACTCATGATTAACACCTGAATGAATGATTGATTGGATCAATCTAGTCAAGAATCAAAGTGTGATTATGAATAAAATCTTATGTGGGAGAGACGTTCCTGCAACATAATTCCGGGAGCAACCCTGCCTTTGTATTGTACAGTAGTTTTGTACATCATAGATTTATTTTGATGGAATTTGATGACCTGATTTATGCGGGTTTATAAGTGAAGTGCCGGCTTGTTTGCTTCCACCAGGATCAGCCACCAAACTTCATACAGTGTCCTTATGTTTAAAAACCCAGGAGGTCTGGTGCTTTTTACAAAAAGAAGCCTGTGTAACAACTAAAAAAAACCCCACAGTTTAACATTTCCACAAAAAACTGTGCTTTTCTTTGTTGTCTCTGTATTTTTATAGCCTGCTTTTTTAAGCTCAACCGCAGAAAAATAGTTTTGCTGCACGTGGATGACTGTGAATTCTGCCCACTGATGTCAGTCTGTGTCATTACATTTGTGTTATTTTGAGAAGAAACCCATCCCCGTACACACACAAACACACACATGCTGCCACGATAACCACCGTCCTGTGAGTTCTTTAATATCCTGTCCTGTGTCTGTATACAGCCTGTCCAAAAATAAACAGGAACCTGCTGCTTGTTTGACTCATCCTCCGACAGAAAACTGCAAGGAAGTTCAAAGAAACACGTGTAACCAACATAAAAAAACGCTCACACATAATTTAGGTTATACATATATGAACAGAAATGTACATTCACACTAAACATACAGACTGTAGATACAGGTAGGTAAGCAGAAACAGTGCATCCTTCACTGACAGCAGGGCTGTGCAGGGAGCGGCGTGAGAAGAGGAGAGGGTTTATTATGCACACAGACATACAGTTGATGCACAAATACACACTTCTACACCTTGAGTCATCAAAGAAGCATCCAAAACACAACAGGAATAGCACTAATCCCCTGTTCTCCATGCTCTATAAATAACTGTTCTGTTCTTGTTAATCTGAGGAAGCAAGCGGGAGCCATAAAAACAGAGACAGGCTGCTCAGAGGACAGTTCCTGCCTCACTGGAGGTTCTGCTCATTTCCTGCATTCCTTAAATGTTTTACATCAGTGAGCGCGCTCACATCCACAAAAGATCCTGCCTAAGCTCAGGTTTTTGGAGCATGCAGGTATGTGTTTGTACATGTGGACATCATATCCTAACCCGGATTAGCCCTCATGGCGGTTTTGAGAAGCGGCTGGAGTGTTCAGATAGAAATCAGGATACTGTGGCATCACCTGGTCAGGGTGTCTGGTCACTGTCAGCCATGTTTGCTGATGCATTCTCAGCTCAAGTTATGATGATTTAAATGATACACTTGTGATCTACACGCTAAAATTAAAATCAGCACTTCTTTGATCACTTGGGATGGTGTATAAACAGCACGTCACTTTTAAGGATCTTTTGCATGTCATGTCTTTGCATTTTAAGCTCTTTGCATGTCATTTAACACTGTTTAGTCTGGAGCATGTGACTCTTTCCCCGCCAGCATTCTTTTTTTTTAAAGTTGCCAGCCAGCATCAGCATTTTTGACAAAATTCACTGATTTTTCAACACCCACAGAATATTCAGTTCTATGAATATGTTAACATGGAATATACCAAAAGAAAAAACAGGTCTTTAAGTTTCAGACACAAAAGAACTTTTTTGCTCTTGCTTCATTCATTCTTTATAAGCACTTGAATGTTGGTTGGTTGCATCAAAAAAATCCACTTTTCAGACCAAAAAAAAGCAGAATATCAACTTCACATTTTCACTTTTGGTTTTTTATCACTTCATATTACATGTGTTACATCACTTTCACTTGTGTGGCTAACGTTAGGTGTGTGTGTGTGTGCCCCGCTATACGACCAAAACACTCTGTCTGAGAGGCCCAGAGGCTGGAGCGCTGTCTGTCTTGGCTGTGGCACGAGTCCCAGGGGCTGCGGTGTGAGCAGCCTTGCTGTGTCCTGGCTGCTGTTGAGGTCCGGGGACAGCAGCGTGAGCAGCCTCGTTCTGTGCCCGGGCTCTGTGCCCGGTTCGTGGTGCTTTCTGACCCGGCTGCAACGCGACTCCCAGAGGCTGCTGCGTGAGCGGTCCCACTGTGTGCCCAAGCCCAGCGGCCGGGTCGCGCCACTCTCTGACCCGTGAATCTGCCGCTGAGTACCGATGTTTTCATACTAGATAACACTTCTCATTCAGCTTCTTTTTCTGCTGCTCTTTCCAGCAGTTCACTTCTTTTTAGATGACAGTTTTTTGACAGATGGTCCGTCACAGCGTCCCCTAACGCCTGGCAGTGAAAACAGCAATTGACGAGATATCTCGTCAATGGCGGGGAAAAAGTTAATAATCTTTAGAAGTGATGGGAAGGAGTCAGCATTGGCTCCTGGTTTCACATTGGACACAAACTCGTTTGACCCATCAATCCACCGTACCTGCTGTGTCATTTGTGTCACCTGCAGTGTCATTTGTCGACACCGATATCGATACTGAGACTTCTTATCAATTTCGATACCTGTCAGTTCTTTTATTGATACTACTTTCCATAATTTGATGCAAAAACATTAAGACATGATCTGGAAAGTTGTAAAGTGAATGTGGTAAATCAACGTTACATAAATACGAATAGCTGGTCCAGAAGCTTATCAATACTTTGGTCTGACCAATCAAGGACTGGTACAAATTTAGTAGCAGTTTTCAAAATGTACCTGGATAGGTGAGTCACTCTCTGGGATAATGTAAAAGTTAGTCTACGTACAACTTTAATTTCTCGATCAAAATAACGCTACGAGATGTCATCTGTCCCATCTGTTGCCAGCTGCAAGTGACAGGTGGTTTCCTAACATCTTAGTTACAGTTAACTCATTGTACATTAATAAAATATTAATAATTAGTCTAATTTAAGAATTTGTTTGCAATTTTTAATTATTTACTGTATTATTTATTATATTATTTATGTTTATTGTGTCAATGCATGCTTATCTGATGTATAGGTAGCGTATAATACAAACCTTGAAAGACCTTGAATGACATGAACGAGGAGACAGCTACTCTGTCTCTCGAACACACACACAGATGCATAAACTCTGTCCACATAAACACAGAAAACACACCTACGTGGTGAAACGCAGGCCTCTCGTTGCTCCCTCTGTCTCAGAGTGACTGATAGTGCTGACAAAAGGCTGGGATGAAGAATTGAACCTGCGCTCTCCTGGGATTTTACCAACATGGGATGAAATTCAATCTACAGCACAAAGACGAGGGCCATTAACTAACAAGTTGACAACATGTATACACACGCACGTGCGCGCGCGCACACACACACACACACACACACACACACACACACTCATACAAACGTGACAGCCATTTTTGGTCTGTTCTCTCCATGTTTTCTGATTCGTTTCTGCTTTCTTCACCTGTATTTGCACCACTGCTGTTTACCTTTCTGCTTTTCTCTCTCACCTCTGACATAAAAGGTGATGGGTTCAATAGAATAGAATAGAATAGAATAGAATAGAATAGAATAGAATGTATTGTCCAGTAAAGGAATGTCAACAAGATGGATGCATCACATTGACGGAAGAAAGATCTCTCAGTTGTACCACAGTCATACATGTGGAAGCCCATTTCTGCCAGTGAAAGAAAAAAATATCCCCATGCGAAGTCATAATTATGAGATAAAAAGTGATACTTATGACATAAAATATTTAAAATAGATTAGATTAAAAGATAAAAAAGTCAAAAAATTATGGGAAAAAAGTTGGAATTATGAAATAAAGTCATTATTACAATAAAAAAAAATCATGATATTAGATAAAATGTCATAATTATGATTTTAAAAGTCTGGTTTAGTTTAGTTTTTTATCTCATAATTGTTACTTTTTATCACATAGTTATGACTTACCATGGGGATATATGATGATCAGCTGACACTCTCACACTGTCTTTAAGTTTAGTGTAGTTTGTTGGCCACTTTAATTGCATTCAGTGTTTGGGGTACTTAGATTACTTTTTTTAAACGTAACTAGCAACATAACGGGTTAGCTTTGCAATTCAGGTATTCAGATGACTTTTATTTGCATTTGAGGCAGAGGACAGACACAGCCTATGGCCTCAGAGGACACCGAAAGTATCCCAAGTCGGGTTTTGAGATGAATGTGTTGAACATATTTCTCTTGTTTCTTACAGCCTACTCCATCCAGACTGGTGTGCCTGTGGAGAGGCCTATTGTCTGGGAAAGGTTTTCATTTTTTGTAACACTTAAGTGCAACAAGTTACTTTTCTCAGTAGGTAACACTGTAACGGAACAAGTCACTTTTTAATGGCAGTAACTCACAATTGAATCAGTTACTTTTGAAAGTAATGTTCCCTAACACTGCTCCCAGCACATCTAAGGCACCCTGCAACCATTTGTTTAAACTGAATGCAAAACAGAAAAGTAAAAATGACATTTTGTGTAAATAAAGGATGAATTCATGAACAGTATTGCTCTCTATGTCCTCCTGTCTTGTCTTTTTAATTTCCACCTGTCCTCCCCTTCCTGTATCTGTCCACCTGTCTCTCTTGTTCTGGTTCCCGTTATTTTCTAAATCTGTCACCCTCGGACCAAATGGCTGTGTAGAGAAACTGTGACTCCATTGATTTTCAGTAGATCCTTCTTCTGCTTGGAGCCCCACAGCAAGGCCTGAGTTATAGGACTTCATAACATATTGATTAAAACTCTGTCAGATTGATTGAGGACTGCGGAGACCGGACTTTTGCATTAAGGCGAGGCAGCTCTCAGTCACTCTCCTGGATGACGACCAGTTCAGAGGCAGCAGGCGGCCTGCAGCTGGACAACCTCGGGAGGATCAGGTGCTTTGAGTCTGAGCTCTAGATTACTGGAGGATCCACCTGTGGCTCCATTGTGGTCATATTTTTCTTGTTATTGGTAATATGGTATTAAAGGCCTTGTCCCATTTGTTTTTATTTTAACTATCGAGGGAACCCTGAAAATACTGGTGGAGTAAAATGTATGATACATGACCAGCAGAGGGAGCACTTATTGAAACTCCATAGGCTACAGTGTATTAGGACACAGACATAATGGTAGAATAAAATCCATTTTAATGAAATGTCTCATAAATTATGCTGTATTTAGAGCCAGTGTTTCATTTGTCTGTTATCGGCCACTGTAGAAATATGGCGGCCTCAATGGAAGACGACCCACATCCTTTATAGAATAGAACTAATTCTAGGAAACAAAAACACAACAATTCTTATTGTCAGGCTTTTATGCACAAATGAAAACCATACTTATGAATGTTAAATTCCATTTCCGACATATTTTGACAATAGATGCGCATAAATCACTGGACATTTAATTAACACATAATTTTATAAAAACCACACAATTTGATTACTTTGTCACAATACACAAAGTTGTTAAAGCTTCTACCATTGCAACGGTAACTTACAGTCCAAATCCGTTTTCTAATTAGTCTCAAAACCTGCACACATAAACACCACCAACAGGTCCAAATTTGTCATTTATACTAAGGTGACCAGACGTCCCTGTTTTATATTATTGCTCCACTTGAAGACCATTTATGTCCACAAAGGTAAATTTATTACACAAATATAACATAATAGCAGTCTATAAAAAAATATTCAGAAAACACATGTACACATACACACTAGTCGACCAAAAGGATGATATGTTCACTGTAGTACAACCACTGGCAGTACTCAACTCCATCTGGTGCCACACTGATAAATTAATAAATTAATTGAAACTTTTTTTTAATAATCAAAATACTACAAAATTCTAAATGAAAATACTTAAACTATGAGATTGTTGAAATGTAATTTGAAACGATAAATTTTGTCTTTTCTGTAATATTTTTGTGTCAGTATCAGCCTGTACATTGCGTGCACCCACGTCATCCATGATTAGTTATAAGCTAAACTGTGATGGCAGTAAGCCACTGCCTCACTGTCAGTCAACAATAAATAATCTTCTTATTAGGAATAAACTGTGTGAACTGCCTGTTGCTGCAGAGGGTAGGCCTATGCAACTGTATTTTAACGTCAGTCATGATGGTGATACTACTTTGGGCCTCATTCACCAACTGTTGAATGAGGCCCAATTAGTGTTGACATATTTGTGAGAAAAAGTTAGTTTTCTTCCATTTCACAGTTGTGTAATATTATAGGATTTTAACTACAAAAATATTAAATAAAATAATTATATTTTTGATATTCTTTTCAATATTTTACAAAGCATTATGGTGTTTTAAAACAAATAATTAATTTGACATTATAGTTTGCAAATAATCTCAAGAAAGAAACACATCACTCCCATCAACAACAGGTTTCAGTGCATATCTTTATTATTATTATTTTTTTATGTGTATTAATTTCTGGGGTTGTTCAAGACGGCATCTCAGACCAGACGTGGGGCACTCGAACGGGACCTGGGTGCCTCAGAGGATGCGTCGCCTCACTGGGATTCCAAATAAATGATAAAAAATCAAATCATTGCAGTGACCCTTTGGGGTTTTAAATCGTACAATGTTTGATCTATACTGCAAAAGCGAATGTTTAAATTTTGAATGCAAGCTAAACACCTGGACAAGTTGAAGAAGAGAACACTTTTTCACTAAAATATACACCTGCTTTCAGGTTTTACACTGTTGTTGACATGTGTCAGCCTGGTTCGTGGCTTTTAGATAAAATGTATTATAAAATTGTGTTAATACTGAAAAAAACAGCCTACCTTCTGATTGTGAGTTGGGGAACCGCCAAGGAGATGAAGCTGCTCATGGTGCGCCACCATCTTCACAGTTTTGTCCGGGAATATTTTGTCTTCTCTCTCAACTCTTCTGTGTGTGATTTTTGTGTGTGTACACGTGGCCCTGCAGTCTCATGCCCTTATATGGGCAATGATGGGACATTTACACACGTTAGTTTTGGCACTGATGAGGACAATGGAATCCTCAGATTGTGAGAACACAGATAAGAACAATTCAACAATGTTACAAACACTTTCATGAATCATTCATTAGACTTTTCTCAGGAACTTTCTTAAGAACAAATGGAAGAACACACTTGCCAAGACATTGTTGAATGAAGCCCTATGCTTTTATGCTCTTGACTGAATTTATGAGTCATCCTAAAATCCTTCCGGACAAAATAGAAACATCTTTTAGGGCAGCAAGTGCTTTAAAAAAAGATAAATAAATTTTAAAAAATAGACTATTGATGAATAAATTCTGAGCAACATTTCATAAATAGATGTGGAACATATTGAGATTGAACACCTCCTGCAGAGATGATGATGATGATGATGATGATGATGATGATGATGATGATGATCTAAATTTAATACACTTCTAGGTCACAGCAAACTGGTTAAGCTGTCAGAGAAATGACAACCAGAACCAGGTTTTTTTGACAGAAGGGACAATCTAAAGGCATGATTTATTTACTGAATGTTTTCTGTCATGTTGTCAAAAGATAGCGTACATGCAAAGAAAATGATTCATCGCATCCTAAACAACCTATAAAGTTTAAGTATACAAAATTTACAGAAATGTGGGGGGGTCAATGCTGCTGAAGCAACTGCAATAAAAAAAAAAGAAAAGAAAAATGTTTGAATCTTTAGTTTCTCCTGTAAAAAGTTTCTTGGCAGACTTTTTTGGACTTGCCTTTGATTCATTCATTCATTCATTTATTTATTTATTATGTTCTAGTAAGTCTTATTTCTCTTACTTAGTTTATTTATTCTTGTTATGTTTTATTGTATTTTAATTAACTAAATTCTGGTACAAGTACTTTTAACTGCTTGATTTTATGTCTCATTGTTACATTTGCAGTTTTTGAAATGTTAAATTTTGATTTGCCCACATACAAAGGACCATGTGTTTTGAGAGGTGCTTTATAAATTAATGATGATGGCTTTAATAAAATAAGTATAAGTGTAAGAGTGTATGATTATAAGCATTTTTAAAATACACACACACACGCACACACAAACACACACACACACACACACACACACAGTATGTAATATTTCTCTTTTTTCTTTTCTATATTTGTTCATTTACTGTTTTTCCTTTATTGTTTTTTCATTTCTTTTTTCTTCCTATCTGTTTTTCCTCTGTAAAAAGAAAAATCAATACATATATTGTATATAAATGCACATATGTATCTATATTTAGAATCTACCCAGTATTTATTCTATCTGAAAGAGTATAACATTATCTTAAAAATAAACTGTGTAATCTGAGATGAAGTACTGATTTGCTGTGACAGATCAGACAGAACCACATTAGAACTACCAGCAGTCTTTACTGCCATCTAGTGGCAGCTACAGAGAGATACAGCACAGAGAACCAGCAGCTCCTCTGACCACCTTATTTAGCTCCTAAAACCTCTCAGACTAAATAGAAATATTAGACATGTCACTTTTCTTTTTCACATAATTTTTTTTATTTTCTCCTATTTTTTTCTTATTTTCTTTTTGTCATTCTCTGACTCCCATTTATCCATTTTCTCAACCACATGTGATGCTCATTGGTGTAGCGGGCAGAAGACTGTCCCAGCATGCACTGGGCAAGAGGCAGAGGTACACCAAGGTCAGGTTGGCAAGTATATGTTAACTTCAGCGTACAAATATATTCGTAGAAAATGTTACATATTCCATGATCAAAAAGGGGCAGAGAGAAAATAAAATCTTGTGGTATTTGCCACCTATTAATCCCATATTTTACTGTAAAATAACATAAGGGAATGATAGAGGAATTATTCCCCGCCAAAATCTTACCACTGGGTTGAGAACTTCTGTATTATACACAGTAAATACAAACATGTGGCCTTTCAGGAAAACAAAACATCTGTATGTGGCGCTCAGTAACAGCTGCCTGCTATGAACAATTTTGAGGAGCGTCCAGGCATTACTAGATGACACAAAATGAACCTGCTGCCGGTTCAAATACTAGAACATATCAAGGAAACACTGGAGACAGACCTTTTAGCACAAAAGTTCAGGTCTGACGAGTTTGACAGATGATAAGAATACTCAGAATTAAACGTGATTGATTTGATACAGCTGGAAAGACTATTGAATGCTTAACCTTCCTTGACAGACTTGTTAAATGTAAATGTGAAAATGATTTCAGCCCCTGTGGTCTCAACCTCAACAATCCCATTCCTCTGCTGCTGTAAATGGTTTTACACAGCTCACCGTGGTGACACTATGGAGGAAATTGTCTATAATGCAGCCGACACAAAGGCTCTTTCATGAGGATGGTTTCCACTTACACTAAATAAAATACAGATAGATAGATAGATCTTAAACAAGATAGATAGATAGATAGATAGATAGATAGATAGATAGATAGATAGATGGATAGATAGATAGATAGATAGATGCTGCATGCATTCCTTGAGTGGTTCTTCCACAGTTCGATGCATTCCTTCAGTGGTTTTGGTCAGAGATATCTGGATCTTTAATAATACATTTTGCTTGAGGCATCTGCAGATAAACCACAGGGAATAAAACACTCCAGTCACATTGGTGCTTTGGTCAAAAATCTGCAGGTATTATTTATTTAGTTTTATTATTATATTTATTCTTACTTTATTATCTTTTATTTATGATGTTTTATAAAAATTGAAGCCACACATAGGCCTGTGCATGGATGGGTTATGAAACGGTGGTGACCCGGTGAACAGGTGGGGGGCCTGTGATTGGTCCACTCGGCTTGATTGCTGCCACGGGATTGGTCAGAAAGAGTCTTTTTGAACCTCCAGCTGACAGCACTCAGTCTCCTCCTGCCTTCCACTCCCAAAAAAAGAGAAAAGAGCCAGCTTGTAGAGTTTGTAGTGTTTGCCTTGCGTAAGTTGAGAAACAAGCCTTCTAGGAAAGATTTGATCAGGTTTGTGCTTTGTAGTTTTGATAGTTTTGTTGAAGTTTGAACTTGAGATTCAGAGTAGGGAATCAAACAATGTAAATAATAATTGGTACCTTGTAAATGCATTTAAAGTAGGTAGGAGTGAGAAGCCCTTTTTATTTTTAACCCTCCTCTCCTGTTTTTTTGCATCAGGAATTTAGGATAGAGGTTTGTCATTTACTTTCACTTTATTTATTTTATGGGGAAATCTTTGTTTGTTGTGTTGGGCATTGCTTACTCTGAAGTCAGAATTAAACTGCTATATTGAACGTTGCTTCGCTTTGCTGCTGGCCTTTCTCGGAAGTGGGAAGAATCGGGGAGTCACGTCTGGGTTTCCCCAGACCAACACCTCCTACCTTTGAGCAAGAGACACAAAACATCTCTCTGTAGTCATTTTACAACTCTTTGTAGCTGATTTGCATCTCTTCATAATCATTTTGTGTCTTTTTGCCTCTCGTTATGGTTATTTTGCAGCTCATTAAGCATCTCACAATAGTTGTTTTGTGTCTTTGTGGTTGTTATGCTATGTTGTGTTATTTTTTTTTGGTAGTTATTTTGCATCTTTTTGTACAACTGTACTTGTTTTGGCTCTGTGTTCTTTTTGTTTTTGTTTTTTTGGGGGTGTCTTATTAGACATTTTACAATTTTTAAAGTCGTTTGGAAACTTTGGTTGTGTCTCTTTGTTGTCATTTTGTTTTTGGTTTTCCTTGAGATCTTTTTGTAGATGAGTCTCTTTGTATCACTTATAGTTGTTTTGCATGTCTGTAGTTTGGCATCTTTTTATAGTTGCTTTGAGTCTCTGTGGTCATTTTCTATATCTGTAGTTTTGTTACTCATTGTAGTTGTTTTAGTTCTCTTGGTACACAATTTGCATTTATGGTAGCTGTTTTGTGTTTCCGGTCATTTTGTTTTAGCTCTCCTTGGTGTTTTTGTAGTTGATTGCATCTTTTTGTCGTCATTTTTCATGTCTTTGTAGTTGTCTTGCATCCTTTTTTCTAGTCTTTTGGGGTTTCTGTGGTCAGTTTGAGTCATTTTGTCATCCTTTTACAACTTTTTGTGGTTGTTTTGTGTCTCTTTGTAAGCATTTTGCGTTTGTTTGTAGTTGTTTTTAAACTCTTGGTAGTTTTTGTCTGTCTATTTGTTGTCATTTTAGGTCTCTTGGTTGTGGTTTTGCATATTTTTGTAGTTGTTTTGCGTCTCTTTGCAGCTGAGTAATCCATCCATGCACCAAACACAATATAAATGTACACGTGAGAACACATTCACTGGCTTAAGCAGAACAAAAGGTTTTAAACAGGTAATCTATCAGTTACAGTCCAGTTAC
Organism: Lutjanus campechanus; assembly: GCA_027495735.1. Classification (NCBI taxonomy): domain Eukaryota; kingdom Metazoa; phylum Chordata; class Actinopteri; order Lutjaniformes; family Lutjanidae; genus Lutjanus; species Lutjanus campechanus. The sequence continues at coordinate 12,577 of JAJHUR010139720.1, forward strand.
ACTTAATCAGTAACTGGATGTCACTGACTGATTAGATTTATGGATTTAGTGATTCATTTCCTGGTTGCTTGCTCACTTTAACTGCTTGTCTGGTCTTGTGTTAATTCCCACTTTCACTGTCTTGCTTTTATTGCTTGCTTGATTAAGTAATAATTGAAGTATTATTGTAGATTATCTGATCTTTCTTTATGTGGTATTATTTTTTAGAAATCATCCATCAGCCGACCAACTCACTAGCAGGTGAACAATTTGGGCTCAAAGTGAAATTCCTGGGCAAAAAAATGATTGGTGCAAACCTCTATTCTACAAAGAATTAATTGGTCTTAGGCCACGTATAGAATCACTTCTTATTTACTATATAGTTTACTACATAGTGCATTGAAAGGTACAAAACAACCCCAAAATGCAAAGCATTGTATTTGATACAGACATTAGTTATTCGACACTGTAGTTGTCAGTGATGACGTGAAATACTGATGATTTACAGCTGTTCAAAATCATAATTTACTGCTCTCTAGAGCGTCACAAACAGAAATTAAGTGCTTATCACTGGTTGTTTGAACACACTCAAAATACATAAATAAATCAAACGGATAAAAAAGTGTTCATGGCAAGTTGCTCAGTTAGACACAGCAGTCTGTCAAATATGAAACGCTAATTTTTTATGCACTGAATCTGCAGCCTTGACAGATCACTAAATGATTACTTTAATAATCTCTTTACTCTGAAGACTGGGGTAAAATGAAAATGGGGGAAAAAAAAAATATTTGGCCACATGGCCAATTATATGGTTTGAGACCCTGTAAGAGAACTCTGTTATCAGGGGGTGTGGACTCAAGTCAGGCTCACAAATTTGACGACTTCAGACAAAATCAAAAAAGATATGCAACTTGACTCGGACTTCACCTGACAACTAACATTAATACTATTCATTCTCAGCAAGTCGACACTTGATTCCTTAGGTCCACTTTCTTTGAACCAATCTGACAGCATCCAATCAAATTGCAGGAGAGAACACATGAAGAACTAAAGTTGAGTACCGGTTGGAAAAAAATGATGCTAAAGATAATTTCATTCGCCTACAAAAACTATGCAGTGGTCAACAAAAAATTAATTACAATAGATAAAATGTGTGGGTTGAAAATTAAAGACGGAGACCTAACAACTTCCAACCTTGTTCAATATTTTCAGCTGAACAAAAATTGGGGCTCTGTTGTTAAAATTAGAGATATTCTGCAATCATTTTTTCCTTCAAAATACTGATCCTGATCCCTGATTTACACATTTACACACACCTAATACACCTAATACCGCATTTTAGGAAGTACTGGAAATACTTTCCAATACTGGTAACTTTATCAGCACAACCCTTGTTAAAATGGCGCAATTTGACTTGTTTGACTCGAAGCTCAGTTAAGAACTTGGGACTTGTCCGTCTTGACTTGGGACGTGACTCTGGACTTGAGTGCAAAGACTTGAGACTTACTTACTTCTGGGCTACTACTCATTATCTCTATTGGTTTGGTTGGTTGTTGAGTGAGTTTACATGCACATAAGTATCCTGGCTATGTGTTGCGCATGTAAACGTCATATCCTGGTTTCAGAAACCTGGATAAGGCCTTATCTTGGTTTTGAGAAATCTGGATAAGGCGTTGTCTCAGTTTTGAGAAACCTGTATATGCTACTTGTACTCCAATAGAAACCAGGATACTGTGGCATGTTAACACCTTATCCTGGTTTCTGAAATTTCTTGGTTGGTACAGAACAGAGTGGTTGAGATGGTGAGAGATCAAAACACAACTGCACACAGATGATCAGAAACCTGTATACTGTTAGGACAACGTATACAAAGATGTGAATAACCAGGCTTTTCACATTCCATGTAAATGCTATATTTCAAATAACATCAAAACTGGGATAAACCTCACAATCAGGACACTCATACACATGTAAACGCAGCCTTAAAGACTATTTTGTCACAGTTTCTGTCACAATATTATAGATTTTCACTACATAATTACTGTGGCCAAAATAAATCATGATAATGATATTATCGCTTTATCTATTGAAAATTAAAAAATAATAATAATGCTATCAGTCAAATTCATCTGAACTTTGTTTATTTATTTTGTCTCTTTTTTTGGCAACTAAATTACACTCAAAATATGGGAGGTATAGAGAGTCTGCAACCATAACTGAAACTGATTTAAGTGCATACAGAATGTTAAAGAGGCACTGGATTATTTACACAGTCACAATTTTAGCATTTTTGTTTTTATGGTGATATCAGTATTTTGTCTTCTAAATATTATAATTATTGTCAATATTGGTGCTACATGGTATTGGTACAAAAAGTTTGAAAAACACACGAGAGAGATGTTCAGACATAGCTTTCATCTTCTCATATCTGTTTGACTGTCTGTTTTGTATGATCAAAATTCACAAAATAATTAGAAAAATATGTAGAAAATGTACTGCACAGATAAGATAATGATTGTTGATGGCCTGTGTGTTTCAGGGTTTGCAGTGGTTGTGTAGGTGGTGTGGTGGGAGAAACAGACCAGCTTGTTTTAAAGTATGAACGCTTGTTAAAAAAAAAAAAGAAAAAAGAAAAAATCAGTGTAACCCACACAAAGCTGTATCAGCTGACACGATGGTGAACTCAGATACGACAGCAGCGGCCTCATGGAGACAGTTGCCATGGGGACGGGCGCACGTCATCCTGTAGCGGTTGCCATGGTCCTCCTGACGTCAAAGCCCCTCGCAAGATGCTCAGGAAACCCCCTGGCGCGGTCACCATGGATACTGGCGGGGGGAGGGGTGGGGTTTAGAGGAAGCGGAAGTGTCAGAGCAGGCGGAAGTGGTACTGCCCTGAATACCGTGAGCAGCGAGCGGAGGACGGCTTCACAAACTCCCATCGTTCACAGAATCACATCGGGACTCCTAGTACGCTCTAAATGTGAGTTCACTTGCATATCACTCGGTTATTGTGTTGTATGCAGGGTGAGGCGGGTGTTTGAGAGGGAGCAGCAGCCCCGGCGGTGGCCCCGTTCCCTGCCTCTGCGGCGGAAGGTGCCTATTGTGGTACGGGGCTGGGTGTGAGGGATTTAGGCCGACACTTGTGGCCAAATTGCGAGAAATAACTCACTAAACACCTGCCATGATGTTGCATGTGCTCTTTGTGCTGTCAAATGTGCTGTATATCGTGTTTTTTGAAGGCCCATAGTCCGGTGGATGCCATGCGTGGTGCGCGGTGACCGTGTAGGGGAGGGGGGAGAAGCAGCACCCAAGTTTGGCCATTTTGACAGCTTAGCAGCAGCAGCCGTGGCCAGGCCGTCGTGAGAGCAGCACAGACATTTCAGCAGCCAGTGCTTAGTACTTACCACGATGGATAACATGAGGCTAGTGCTGAGTTGCTGCCATAGGCAGACAGCCGACATATCTGCCCTCATTATCCGTAGAAGTGACAGAACAGCGCGATGTCTTTAGCTCAAAGCCGTCATGGCGTAGCAGTGAAAGGATATGGATGCTAACACACCCTCCCGATATCCCAGGAGTGTCCCTCAAATATGTGTGCTTCGTTAAAAAAAAAATCTTCAAATATAATTTAGAAGTCAGTTTCACAACTGTGAAAAAGAACAGATGTTGTATTTAGCCCTCCAGCTGTTTCAGCTCACAAACTGTATCGCCGTTCTTGATTGAACTGGGTCAGGTCCCCTTAGCAGCTAAGCTAACGGCTAAAGCCAACGGCCGTGCCGTGACGTTCGGTTAGCATGCTAGCTAGCTAGCTGGCGCTAATCTATCTCTCCATCTTAAAATTCCGCAGGGGAATGCGACAAGGAGGGCGTAGCTGTTAGCAGGCCGACTCAACGCCTCACTCCTATTCTGTACCACGGAGGTAGTTTTTAAAGCATTCGTGTTAAAATGTACCCCGGGGCGCAGGGTTTTCGTCTGTTCAGTCTATCTAGCTCTGAGCATTTGCTGGTGAAGACGGTGTTCCCCATTTTCCTCGGTGCGCATCAGCCCTGTTAACCTTAATAGTTAGCTGGTGGTTGGATAACAGCATTGCTAATGTCGAGTATGTTGGTGGCGTGCCAAATGATTGTAGCTGCGAAAAGGCCAGCTTGGATCAATTTGAACAAAAGATGTTCACGTCGCTGCGGGGGTTCATTAATGCGCATGTATTCGTGATAATAGTCATTTCAACCGATGCTAAATGCTAACTTGAGGATGCTAAAATGTGCCAAACTGTTCGTCAAACTTTTTACACCATGTACCACTTCAGAAAATATACCATCTTCATGACATGTAACGTTAAATAATACAGTAGCATAGGCCAGCCGATTTCAGCTATGGACAGTTCACACATTAATCATCAGTAATCCTGGATGATGTATGCCAATTGTGCATGAACATGACCACATAGCAGACTGAAATATTTTAGGAAAGATAACAGGTATTTAAAATTACATTTCAGCAATCTCATAGTATTCATTTGAAAAATTGTTGCATTTTGATTGTTTTAAAATTAAATATTTCATCGTGAAAATTTTTGAAAATTCCTTAATGTACCATTAGAGGGATAAAGAAAACACGTTTGATTGGTACAGACCTCAACAAATGTCACATAATCACGATTTTAATACTGTTTTTCCCAGTAAAAATGAAAATTGTAATGCAAAAAAAAGATATTTACCTGATTGCATTGCATATCTAAATATAATTTTTTTAAAAACCATTTTGTGCAGCCCAGGTGAAAATTGTAGTACCCAAAGCAATAACTTGGCTCATCGTTGCTGCAGAAAAATCAACTAACATGTTTAAGTTATGAAAAGGATTTTTTTAATATAGGAATTTTGTTAGTAATTTAATGGTGTCATAATATGGATGTGAAAATGCAACATGAGGAGCATAAATGAAAAGTGTCGATATTAAATGTTTGTCCGTGTAGTAAAATCCATTTAAAAAAAATCCATATTGTGCATCTCTAATAGCCACCTTTTTTTAAATAATCATTATATAATCATTCATTATAATGCGTCTCTACTAAGTCTGGAGTGTCTATTCCATATAACACACTGCCTTGTTTGTGGTTGTACTTTTATCATGTTGTCAAGAGTTTAGCATGTAGCAACCTTTGAAGGCACACATTGGGTGGATTTTGGACAGCAAGTGAACCACCTTGCACAAATACCTTACAATTTCCTGAAATAATGCAATGAGTGATTGATATGTGCTGTTGATAAAATCCCTCATCTCTCCCAGATAAAGACCATTTGCAGCCCTAATATTTTTTTAATGTTTATTTTCTTTACTGAAGAATCAACTGATTATTGCCTTCATTAATCAATACTATCTGGTCATTAAAAAAAGATGAGAAACTTCTGAAAATGACCATGACAGGTTCCTGGAACCAAAGTTGATAGACTCAAATTGCTATTTTTACCCCCCCAACCCAGGCCAATTATTCAAATATTTAGTATATGGTCATACAAGGCAAGGGAAACCAGCAAATGCTCATGTTAGACCCTTTAAAGTAATGCTTAACTCACTATACTTCAAATGTTTATTTTAGACTTGTAAAATCCATAAAGAAAACACTACTTTTCCCAGAATCATTATTTTAATTGGTTTGGTCTTTCAGTACAAAAATATGTGTATAATGCAGTTAAAAAATGGTGCTAAAATCCCTCACACTCTGATCAAGAACTGAAAATGGATTGCGTGTGTTACTGATGTTGGGCATTTGGCCAATAGAAATCAATCAGATTTCCCTTATGTCAACCTCAACACAACACTGGAGTGACCTCCGGTTTCTTCTCAATGACTGTAATGGAGGAAATGGGTGTCTGAATTTATAATGATCCCATTAACTAATGGTCTCACCATTTTGTTTTTCAGTAAACGAATGGAACTGCACTCAATATCATCAGCAGATAATTGATTTTACAATTCAGCATGGGAAATGTGCCACTGGTGCGCTCCTGGCTGAGAGACTGATAGTTACTGATAATTAAAGACCACAGGAAGTGCATAAGAGGATCAAACTTTGTGAATGACAAACATGTCATTTGGGCAGATTTTTTTCAGTTTTGTCTCAATACATTACATTCTCATATAATGCTTATACAGAAAAGTTTCTTTCTAAACATGAACCCCCTTAATAACAAATAGAAGGTAAACACAAGGTTTTTGTCAAAATAGACAACAGAAATCTCTGTTCTTAGGTCTTTTCAGTTTCTTTAAAAACTATAAACTATATTGATTATTTTCTTAGTTTTAAATACCGGAAATAAATATAGGCATACCATTTGGTTATACGATTGTTTCATCATATAACATTGCTAATATTGAAGTACACTTGATGTAATTACTCTTTTTTTTCCCCAGCACAACATCATACAGAGCTGCAACGATTAGGCTAGTCGATTAATAGGCCTAAATCAAAAGAAAATTAGTTTCCTGTTATTTTAATAATCGATTTGTCTTTTTTTCCCAAGCAAAAGTGCTTGCTGGTTCTAGCTTATTAAATTTAAGGATTTGCAGCGTTTCCTTGTCATTTCTGAAAGTAAATGAAGAGTCTTTGGGTTTGGGACTGTTGGTAGGACAAAATAAGCTATATGAATATGTCACTTAGGGCTCTGGGAAATTGTGATGAGCATTTTTCACAATTTTGACATTTAATAGACTAATCAATGTGAAAAACTTTATTTGCCGCCCTGCTACCTTGGGATATGTGATATTTTTGTAAAATGACAATATCAATATAGCTATATCATGCTATAGTACTTTTCTTTGGAAATCAATAAATTGTTAAAATAACCAAATATGAATGTCTAATTTTGGCTAATCCAGCAAATTAAGTACAGGACAAATCAAGATGTTTCATTACATTGACGCAAAATCAAAATAAAGTGTTCCTGCTCGTTGATATACAGCATTGCCCCTGGACTAATAAAACCAGAGATATTAAAGCAATAGCTACCCCAGATATGAAAGAATCTCTGACATAGCCTATTTATATCAACTGACGCTGGATAGTGTCTTGTTGAGTGGCAAGTAATTTTAGGTGGGGCTGAAACCAGCTATTGATTTATTGAAGATTATGTGTAGCTCAGTGTTAAATTATATAGACTGAACAGTCTTTTTACACATGGGGAAACATTCTGCAAACTTATCTGACAATATGAATTAAATGGAAGATAACATCTAAGCCACAGTTGACCCACCTCTTTTGAATGTCATGATGGGTACACAAACACTAAATCGGAAGGAGAATGAGTCACTATCGATGCCACTGTGCCATCTGGTGGTGTGGAGGTAAATTTTATGTTTGGATACGTGTAATATGACGATGGTTTTCCAAAGCTGAAAAAGAACAACAACCCAATTGAAATTGATTGTTTTTGAGTGAATTTTTAAATATAGATATACGGTTTCCCCAAATATTCGTTGGAGTGCGGTAAGATCAATCATTAAAAAAAGGAAAAGAAAAAAAAACGGCACAGCCAAAGAGGACAGCAGCAGCTCTGTGGGAAGTAGAAGTAGAAAACATTATATACACAGCAATTATGAACGGGTGTTTTAGCAGCAGAGTGGGCCTGAAGAAGAGAAAGCTACTGCTGGGGAGACAAACTGCTTGATAACTCGTCTAAGTGTCTTCAAGAACACGCTCAAAACTGGATAACCAATTTCTGAACTGACAACGAAAAGAGGAGATATTTGACCATTAAGCCAAGCACTGCACAGCAGCATGAAGCCTGGTGGTGGCATGTCACGCTGTGTAGATGCTGCATGTGAATGTGGAGACATGAAAATGAAAGCAATAAAATGAAATTCCAAGAGGAAAATCTGCTGCAGTCTTTTTAGAGAACTGTGATTTAGGAGATTTACTCTCCAGCAAGAGAATGATCCAAACAAAAAGCCAAATCCACACAGGAATGGCTTAAAACAAATATTAATGTCCTGGAGTGGTTCGTTATACCTCAGTCCAATCAAGAATTTGAAGCACGGCTTGAAAATGTGCTGTGCACAGTCCAATGAAACACAACAGAGCTTGAGCAGTTTTGCAAAGAAGGATAAGAAAAAAGAATAGCTGATAATACACGTTTCCAGATATCCTATTAATTGCCAAAGGTGTAATACAGAATGTTGTTGACTTGAGGGGGTTGAATACTTAATAATTTGGTACTTTTGGACACCTCCTTTGGAACTGAGGATTGATCAGTATTGTGTTGAATTGTTCCCTCTCTCTGATCTCTGCAATCAATAAAAAGAAAGCCAGGTGACTATTCCTTATGGAATAACTGGAGTTTCTACAATTATGTCATTTTTGATTTTGTTATCACAGTAATGATTTATTGTATTAGATCAGAATTTGGCAACATTAAATAACGAGTCAGACTGGAGACCATTTTCACTGAAACAAATCTAATATCAACCACTAAAACTACATGGGAAAAATCTAACAACTTTGGTTGGATAAACAAGATACAGAAAACGGAGTCCAAGAAATGTTTACCTTGTGCCTTATTGTTGTGCTATGTATCATAGCTCATACCTCTTTTGCCCTCGGTAGGGATAACCCATCCTCACCCTCCTGCTCCCACAGGCATTTCAGACGTCAGGTAAGCTTCAAGGATGCTGGTACACAACAAGGTGGTGTCTGAATTTCCCTCTGGTGGAAGGGTGGTCACTAAACAAAGGATCCAAACCAAATGTGACAGTAAAACTGGACTCTGGTGCTGGTGTACTAACACATTTTACGTCCATTGGGTATGTTAGTTTATTCTTCAGCAGTTTAGATATTAAAGTAAGGGATTTATAAGTTATTGAGGTAAATTGATATGCAAATGCAGACACTTAGAGCTGTTAAAGCCCACTGTAGAGAGTCTTAACTGTATAGTGTGATGTGTAGATACGAAGGAGATGGAGGCGAGGCTGTGGCCTAGTTAGACCTACAGATTCATCTGGAGAGTACAAAGCCCTCTGGGATGAAGTAACTGGGAGCAGCCACTTTGCTCAAATTGAAAGGATTTTTGACATGGTATGAAGTGCTGCTTGTTTTGGTTTTTTTTGTGTGTGTGCGTGTTCTCCAATCCGCAACAGTTTATCAATTTGATTTTGCCTAAACAGTGCTAGTGGTTTGATTTATGGAAGTAAAGCATCTTTATTAGACTATAGGCTACATGTTTCAAGAAAGGTGACTGATTACCTGGAATTTTGAGGTAACTGGCAATGGCTGATGCCTGAGCTCACAAGGCTGACAAACGAAATGTCTGCAGACACGTCTGCAGTGAGCCTCGTCAGTGTGGCTACTATGGAAAGATGTTAATGCTCCCCCCTTATAAGTTTGGGTAAGGTAGTGAAAAAGTTCATTTCTAGCCATGTCCTACACACTCCTGCATCCTGCTGTAAACGTTTATCTAAATGTCTTCACACACAATCCTCTTTTCTAAATGTTAACATGTTTCTCCCGTCCTAAACGATAACAAATCTAATCTAACTAGCATTAATTATATATCATGTTATAATGAATAGAAAAGTGCATCTGAATGACATCACTTCACATTCTGTACCCTGCTCTCCCTTAAATACAATTATGTTCTAAAATCTGCACCATAACCGGATGTATTTTTCTATTTCATTAATAAAAATTCCATCTAAAACAACGATACTGGCTAAAATAACCATGTATATCAGATGGATGGTAATACGCATGAAAAAATGGAATTACATGCGACTTTTCTTGTTTTGATATTGGCATGGATATTGGCCTTTGGCAACCATGCTCCCTAAATATCAGCAGTGGTTTTCCCTTTCTGCTCTTTTTTTCCCCCTCCATCACGCTCTACTTATATCACAGGCCTTCCGATCTTGCACTCCAGTACTTCTCACACTTGTCTTTCTGTGGTTCTCAGTACCTCGCTCTTCTCCTTCCCCGGCTGTCTTCCTTTTTTTGCCTGTTCCAGCTGGTAAATAGAGAGCCTCAGTGTCTAAGTCCAAACACTAACACTGTCTTTCTGTCCCTTGTTCTTCTCCCCTGCAGCCTAAAAATGGATAAGAACGACCTGGTGCAGAAAGCCAAGCTGGCAGAGCAGGCTGAGCGCTACGACGACATGGCGGCTGCCATGAAGGCCGTGACAGAGCAGGGCCTGGAGCTGAGCAACGAGGAGCGCAACCTGCTCTCTGTCGCCTACAAGAACGTGGTATGGCATCCATCTAATGGCTTTTGTATTTTGTCTCCCGCCAAATCTGTAGATGCTTGGCATGAAAGTCTACAGCTGGTCTGTGATCTGGTTCAATTCACATAGACATTTTATATTTCATTTCATAAAACTAAGCTGACTATCATCATGTAAAGCTCTTGCTGTTCAGTTGGATTTTACAACACGAAATAATATTAAGAGGTGGCATGAATGCAAACAAAGTCAATGGAGGTGGAAACAAAGACAAATAGAACCAGATTTGCTCTAGGCAGCCAAACTGAGGCGATGATAACTCTGCACCTATACCCAGTTGAATGTTTCAACTTGAGTAAAGAATTGTCGATATGCTGAGTTGCATGTCGCCTGAGTAATTGAGACAGGAGAAGAGGACAGGCTGTAGAACAGTCATTGTCAGAGAATGGATCGAGACCCACAGGAGATTTTATTTAGGTCGCCAAATAAATAAGAATATGGAGGAAAATCTAAGCTTTATATATGCAGTACACCTTTTATAAAGCATTTAAAATGTGTGTTTTTACTGATGGAGAGGGAAAAAAACAGCCAGTTAATTCCCCTTTAAATGCACTTGTTTTCTCTTGTTTATGAAGTAGGCCAAAATGTCCTAGATTGTTTTCTTGATCAGAAGAAATAAAAACAATAAGATGGCTTGAATGCTTTTATTTCTCATTTGTAAAGGTAAGATAAGGTCATCCAGAAATGGCAAAAATGGTCAGGAATGTTCATTAATGACAACTTTTCATGAGTGGAGAAACAGCCATGTTTTCAGATTTGTGGTAATGCAATTTTCAGGTGATCCAGTGACTTTGTAAAATGGTTTGTTTGGCTTAAGAAATAGATGAATTGTCTCAGCTTGTTGAGGAAAACTGCCTCCTTCGGTTTTATTGGAAAATTCAAAGAGGTGAACGGTTTGCACTGGACAGTGACAATATGCACGTGGCCAGCAAATTTGCCTCTCTCACCAGCTACCAAACAGCGGTAATCTATTGAGAGGGTGGTAAATTTGGATATTTACTAGCCATTTCGCCAGTGGACAAAAAAGTTAATTTTGCACCCTGCCTGTGGTGCATTTCAATAACAGCAGCTAGCAGCTAGGAACATCTTTTTCTGAAGTTTGGGCCTCTGTTCTTTCTCAAACAACTGCCAAATTTTTCTATGGAAACATTTCCTCTGGTGGTTTGGGGCAGCGGCACATAAGGCACAGGCTGCAGTTTCTATGCTGTAACTTATCCTATCTTGGCTCATCACTTGTAAAAAATGCCATTTTTGAAGGCAGAGTTGTACTCTTGTATGTGCTATTACAGGATGCACCGATTTGTAATGTATCTTAAAAAACAATCCCGCTCACCCCTCATGTTTATTTATAGGATTCATAGTGACACTTAAAATATTTGCATTTAGCGTCTGTTTTCATAATGCTGAGTCTGTCACTGGCTGAGCTGCTATAATTTTTGTGTTTTTTGTTTTTCATGAAGCTTTCATAGTCTAACTATAAAAGCACAAATTATGTAAGAACAGCCTGAGGTTTTCCAGCACTGCTGCTCTCTTTATCATTGAGGTTTACTTGATTTATTTATTTTTTTCTAAGCTAGCCAGCATTGAGTACCACTCAATACTTCTTTTGTTGCATGTTTCAGTGTATCCAACCTGGAGGTTAGTACTGTCAAATACTTGGAGTATGTTAAGTTAGGACATGGGGAATAGCATGAACCACACTTTTCTCACATGATAAAGAGGCACACTGTTATTCCAGTGCTAGGACGTGTGAGATAGGCCTTGTATTTAGTTGGATATCAGCTTGAAATATAGCAGCAAGCCATGATTCTAGGTTCAGACCTTTCTGTGGCCTGACCCAAAATTAAAGTTCAGGCTTCAAAGACACTTCAGCTAGTTAGTTTTTTTTTGTTTTTTTTTAAGGAATAAGTACAATCACAAGGCATTCATCTCTTTACAGTGTATGCAGCTGAAAAAAATTCAACAAATTCTGTTATTCTGTTGACCATCAGTGAAGCTTATTGGTAAAAAAAAATGAACTTAAGCTCGGTTATTTGTTTTCATTTAATTTAGTAATCAAAATATGTTCTTCATGAGTCATCCAAAAATTGTCCCAGTAAGTTACAGCAAATTGTTTTTTTAATAAACATAATGAACTATGAATATTAACTCTCCTTGGCGACACTCAATAATAGAGAAACCCAAAATAGAACATCCCTCTCTTTGCTAGATCTAATGCCAAAGTCTGTCTAAATAGAACTTGGTGTAAACTTAACTTTTTTTTGTCCACTGGCTAAATAGCTAGTGAATGTTCAAATTGTACCAGCCACAACTAGATTACTATTGTTTTTTTGGTTGGTGAAGGAAGAAAATCTACCAACCACTTGCATATTTTACCAGCACAACAGCCCATTTAATTTGCAGCTATTTGTCCCAACCTCGATTGAATGTGAATGAAACTTGGTATGTATGTTGGAGCTGATACTCATAACTGTTAATTACCTGCTTCCAGGGTTGGAGATTTGCACTGGCCAGCAGCCAAATGCTGGTAAAATATGAAAGTGGGTGGTAGATGTCAGATACAAAATATTGATTTACTATTGAGTGGATGGTGTTTATGCACATTTTCTGTCAGTTGGTGGTAGATGTTCATTTCCAACCCTGCCTGCTTCTCATAGTCAGTACTAATAAGATTATTGATAATTTCACATTTTTAGATGTTAAAAAGAAGTTCATATGACCTGTATTTTATGCACACCTGAGGCTAAGAAAGGCTAAGATATAGTGAGAAAAGATGGACAACTCTGGTCAAACCAGATCAAACTGGCATCAACAAAAACAAAGAATAGTTCTGACTACTCAAATGTTCATTTAATTTTTTTTCTTGCAAAGTAAATCAAATGTTCACAAATGTACTTTGGCCTTTATGGAGCATTTTGCCTCAGAATTTGAGTTAAATGTATCTATATAGCTGTGATAGGCCAATTACGTCCGTTAATTTGTCAGCCCTGATATTTATCATGAATCCCTAGGATATAGTGCATGTCTCCACGGAGTTTACCATGCCCACATGCACCAATCAATACAAAACTTTGATAAAGATTTTAAAAATTTCTACCAAATTGTTGTTATGATGGGACAAGTGTTCAAAAAAAGAGGCAAACGTAAGGGTCAAAAAGAGTTATAGCCAATTCCTTGCTAAGCCCCGATGTTCCTGAAGTTTTTTGATTGATGGCGGCGGTGTTTTCGGTCTGACCTTGCCTGTTTATAGCTGAAGTGTGCCCACAAGGCTGTAGACCAAATTGGTGTAGATGACATTATTTTTCATATTATTTAAATTGGTCAAAAAAATCATCATGGTAAACTTTAAAGATCCAAGAGGCTTTTTTATAGAGTAAGTTGAGTTTGATATGTGTCAAATCAGTCAGTAAGTTGACTCATAGTGTGTGTGTGTCAGTGTGAGGTCTTTCAAAGCGTTTGCTTTTGGCTGTTAACATTAGTGCTAACATCAGGACCATTGGGGTCAAGATTCAGAATTACTTTATTTGTCCCCAGGGAAATTTGTCTTGGACATAAAGGCTGCTGCATAAAACCCCCACCATAAAATTTTAGTGCAATAACGAACTTGGTGTATAGCACAGACATAACTCTATTCACAAACATGCAGCACTGTCCCCTCATTTCACACCCTCCTCATGTCCTAAGGATTGACTGTGAGATGAAAGTTTTTATTCCTCTTCAGGTATCTTTTCCTGTATTTAATTGTAACCCTGTAGCATCTGCCTGAGCGGAGCAGTTCATATTCTGAATACAGTTAGTGGAAAAGATCAGGGGTAATATTAAACCAGCTAAATCTCAGTAATGTAAAATAATACCAAACTTAATGCCAACAAATTGTGACTTTAATCATGGTTACTCTATCATTAAATATGTATTATTTAAGCTGTTTTCTCTAGTCATGTATGTAAGATGTCTTTAAATGTAATTTTTTTTGTTGATGTTCTTGTTGCCATTAGGTGGGGGCCCGTCGTTCATCCTGGCGCGTCATCTCCAGCATCGAGCAGAAGACGGAGGGGAATGAGAAGAAACAGCAGATGGCACGCGAATACCGTGTGAAGATCGAGGGTGAACTCCAAGAGATCTGCCAGGACGTGCTGGTACGGGGATGGATGGGAGAGGCCAGGCAGGGAGTGAGCGGGTGTGAAGATGGAGAGGGAGAGAAAAGGACAAGATGGGTGGTGGTGGTGATGGGTGGCGGGGGGGAACTGGGAAGAGTGGGACAGAAGGTATAAAGAGGGAAAGATGGTGGAAGAAAGCACACTGGAGCTGATCCCTCTTGGCT
>JAJHUR010139721.1:757-22275 GCA_027495735.1 Lutjanus campechanus
ACACACACACATGCAGGGTTTTGGTCGTCTCAAGCCTTGGGAACAGTGATTTACAAGAAAACAGGTTGTGTGTGTCTGCGTGTGTGTGTCTGTGTTGCATGTCTACCTCGCTGCTGGGACCTCCCTCGTATAACAAGTTACTCGAGTATACACAACAGCACACACACACACACACAAAACACACAGCCGTTTTGTCTGTCAGAGCAAAGAGGTGCGATTACTGTACACTGACCTTGAGAGTGATTTCTTGTCGTCTCCGGGGTTTGTTCATGAGCTGGAAATCCTTGAAAACGCTTGAATTTTCATGAAGTTTTTTCAAGGTTTTAAAAATGTTTGGATTTTGGATTAAGTGCTTGAAACTGATGGTGAAACCTTGTGGTGTTTCTTTTATTTGTCACCTTTCTGTGCGATGATTTCACAAAAACTCATTTTATATAAATTTGTACTTTATCACAGCTTTAAGGTGCTGGAAAAAAACTTGAAAATACACCTTGAAAAATGCTTAAATTTGACTTTGGAAAAGGTGTAGGAACCCTGCCACACTTTAATCTACATCTTTTTTTTCTCTTGCTGAACTCTACTTTTCCGTCTCTATTTTTTCTGTTATTTCATTAGGTTTTTTAATCTTTTCTTCTTCACTTTGCTTCTCATTTCTCCCCTCACCTCCTCTCCTCCTTTCTTTCCCCTCTCACATCACCTCATTAATCAGTCTCTCCTTTTTCCTCCTCTCTCATCTAATTTCTTTCTTCATATGATTTTTTTTTAAATTCTCTCCACTTCTGTCTCTGTTCCTGTCTCTCCACGTCACTCCTGCAAGTGGCATAACCTTTGACCTTTGGAATTGCTTTTATTTTGAAATATGCCTCGTCAAGTTTCAGATCAAGTGATTATTTATTTATGCTCATTTACAGCACTTTTACCAAAACAGGATTTTGATTTAAAACAGGCTTTCACTTGAAAGCGATGGTTCAGATTTTTAAAGTTGGGTTGTATGAAGTATTTATCGATAGTCAGCGTATTACCTACAGTAGATGGTGGTCAGCACGCCTCCAGTTTGGAGAAGCAGAGAGGAATACCGGTGTGAAAACTAGTTTGACAAAGTCGAGAGTTTTGCAACTGTTGCTGCTGAGTGTCAGACAAGTTTCAAGTGTGTTGCAGAGTGTTTTACACCACGCAACTTAACTCCAACTTGGTTGCATGCAAGTTTCAACCAACTAAAGCTGCGTGAAAGTTTCACTGTGTAAAGCCAGTCTAAAGAAGCTCAGCCATGTACTGCTGTGGACAGGGTCAGCAGCAAAACTTATTTTAGCCACCTAAATAAATCAATATCAGTTTAATATTCTGTATTTAGTATATTTTTACCGCTTTATCTTGCTGTCAAACAGCCTTTTCTGATAGGAAACCATCGTTGTATAAGGCAGATATCGATCTCTCCAAACCAACCAAACTTCATTGGCGAAATTTGTAATTTTACCTTGCAGAATGCTGAAGTTGCTGGTCTACTCTGTTAGTTTATTTGTGCTATTGTGTGACTTAAGTTAGTTCATTCGGTTAGTTCAGATTCACTGAAGTCTCACAATAACACAAGCAAACTAACCGATAGACGCAGGGGTAGACCGGCAACTCCGGTGTGCTGTGAGGTAAAATTAATGTTTTTGCTTAAGGAGTCTGGTTGCTATGCTCAGAGTGATATTTGGCTCGTATAACGATGGTTTCCAGTCGTCTGACAGCAAGGTAAAGCAGTGAAAATATTCTAAATATAGTGTACACTTAAACTGACCCTGACTGACCCTGTCCACACCAGTACATTGCTTAGCCTCCCACACT
This sequence comes from Lutjanus campechanus, assembly GCA_027495735.1. NCBI lineage: Eukaryota > Metazoa > Chordata > Actinopteri > Lutjaniformes > Lutjanidae > Lutjanus > Lutjanus campechanus. The sequence continues at coordinate 2,585 of JAJHUR010139721.1, forward strand.
GGTACTCCTGCTGCCCCAAACTGGGGACGTGATGACCATCGTCTAAATACACTAATGATTATGTATACGTATCGCACACAACCCCGCTTCAAAAACTCCAAACTATCCCTTTAATACTGTATACATACCATAGTTTGAGTCAGGGTGGATTTGGTGACACACAGACAGAAAGAGACAGTGGAAAAGATGCAGCTGTTTGTCTGTTTTTCCAGAGAACGACTGACAGACAGTTCAGTAAATACTGTAGATGGAGAGACGGATAAAGTGACAGATAGACACAAACATGAGGTGGGCTGTCAGGCAGACAGACAAGATTTGGAGGCAAGAAGACAGACAGGCAGGCAGGCAAATAGAGAGTCAAACAAACAACGAGGCAGGCAGAGAGACAAGTTGACAGTCAGACGGACAGGTAAACAAATAGAAAAAGACAGACAGACAAAAAAAAAACAAGACAGGAAGACAGGCAGACAAATGGAAAAAAGACAGACAACTGTATATGAAAAAAGGCCTGACACGCAGACAAGTAGGCAAATAGTGAGACAGTTAAACATCGAGACAGGCTGATATACAAATAAATCTCTGATAGACATGCAGACAGACAGATGGACAGACCAAAAGACAGACAGACAGACAATCACTTCCTCCAGTCCTCTTAGAAAGAAGCGTAGGAAGTCCTGCTGCTCCGCCAAGTGTGTTAAACCATTTTTCCATTCACAAATTCTCAGACAGTGAAGTGTACTGCTTCTGCCCTGGTATGTGCACGTGTGCGTTCGCTGTGCACGTGTGCGTCTGTGTGTGTGTGTGTGTGTGTGCGTGCATGCTCTGGAGTCGGGTGAGTAGGCGATGTGTGTCTGAGGCCACAGTTGATCGCTTTACTTCAGCAGAGAGATATCACTGCTGCTCGTTTAAATGGGATCTGTGTGGGGTTTTTTTGTTTTTTTTTTGGAGATGTGACTCTGAAGATGAGGTCTTTCTTCCCAGAAAGATGCTGCTGTGCATCACGAGGAGCTCGCAGGGGCTCCAAATAACTGTCTCCTGAAGGAAGGGGAAAGTAGATTAGCACCAACAGCTTCGGCTAACATTAAAGGGACAGTTCAAAATCAAACACTTCTCCTCTTACCTGTAGTCTGTTTTTGTGTGTGTTGCCAAGGTTTGCAGATATCGGCTGCAGAGATCTCTGCCTCCTCTCCGATATGATGGGACTAAATGGCACTCGGCTTGTGATGCTCAAAGAAAAAAACCCAACAGCAGAAATCATAAAATCCAGAAATCATGACCCGGTTACTCCAGATAATCCACAGACCTTGTTTCATAAAGGAACTATTTTATTTCTACCGAACTTCACTGGGGCTTCAACTAACGTCGACTGATCTGTTGATTATTTTCTTGATTAATTGATTAATTGTTTGATCACATTAAATGTCATTAAATACAGTTTACAGAAGAAGCCAGATAATATTCACACTTAAGAAGCTGAAATCAGAGAACATTTTTCCGTTAAAAAATGACTCAAAAAGATGAATTGATTCTCATAATAGTGACAGTTAATTTAAAAGTTGACAACTTATGACTAATCCTCCTCTAATTAAGTGAATTGATAACTAACGTGATTAAATTGGTGGGTATCTTCAAAATGAAGATATTCAATTTATCCCTTATTCTCCTTGCCTTTATTAAAAATAATCGATAATCAGTATCAACTGAGATTAAACATTTTACCGTGATAAAATTTTCAGCTATAATGTTGATCCCCTAGTCAAAAATAATGGATTACATCTGACAAACTCAGTTACACCAATTGTATCACAGCGCAGGAGGAAGTGCATCTAGTAACGGACGAGAGGCCCGTGTTTGCACAGGATGTAAACATTAACTGCGTCCTCCTCGGCTGAGCTGAGGCCTCTTGTCTCTTGCCATCTAGTTCCATTATATTCAAGAAAAGGCAGACACCTCTAAAAAAAACTCTACAACTCACACCAAAACAATCACTGTTTTTTTGATTTTGGGGTGAACTGTTCCGTTTAACCCAAAGAACTATGTTTGTGTCATGTTTCAGCCAATGCACTTCACTGACTTTACTCTGCTGCTAACAACGAACCGTAACAAAGCCCTGCATTCTGTGGAGTTTTGCCCCGCTTCCAGACAGGTTCCTGTTCATTTGCGTACAGTATGAAAATCATCCTTCAGAGACAGCTAATCCGTCACAGTGGACATCAGATCACACACTATCTGCTTTTATTTTGGTGCATGTTGTGTTGCTGTTGCCTGGTGAAGCCTGTCTGGCAGCTGCTTCTCGGGAAAAATCCTCTGCTGCACACACAGGAAGTGGCATGTTGATTGTTTTGGGTAAACACAAAACACTGGAGAAAAGCTGGTTAGCATGCAGCTTAGCTGACAGCAGTTAGCAAAACAGATGCCTGTAGCAGAGGATGGAAGGACAGTTTGCAACAAAAATAAAAGTCGTGACTCATGGTCTGGCTTTTTTGGGGGGTCAGATTACTTTTTCCAAGATCCAGAATTTAATTTCAACCTGGGTCTTTTCTTTTTTTTTTTAAATATAGTTTTGACTTTCTTTTCTATCAGTTATATAACACACTCACACTCACATAGTGACAGTGCTACAATAAAGTCCTATGGGGGCTTTACATTAGCAGCTTGTAAACAAGCCAACGGTTTATCCAAATTATTTACACCACTTCATCTGAATCCCACATCGCACAGCAAAATTGTGTTTGCAGATAACTGCAAGTGTGATTGGCAGGCCAGCCATTAGGAATTGATCCTTCCTAAGCCCCGCCCCTTTTTAGGTCAATGCTCCAATAACAGTTGAGCAAAGTTGGTTCCTCGGTCTGTTTTCTCCTTTTCCTGTAAAAGCGACATAAAGGGTCACATCTTAAGTTTGCTAATATTAGCAAAACTTTCTTTTTAACATGGATGAGGTTAGCTAAATACAAACTTGTACTACGGAAGGGTCAGTTATGGACAGCGGGACAAAATTGTCCAAATTGGGCCCCTCATCCACACCCACTCCAGCATGAGCCTTGTAAGGGCAGAGCAGCAGCTTCACCTGCTTCTTCACACTTTTCTGTGGTTAGAAAGTTACCTGTTGCCCCTCTGCTCCTTCCTTATCTTGTCCTCTCTGTAGCCTGTCTCCTACTTTTTGAGCCCCTGATTCTTGGTGAGGCTCAGTTAGCAGGCTTGCTAGTTAGTTTGACTGCAGGCCTTATATACTAAAATACTAAAACGATGGTCCTTCGAGGGATTTAAATGTTAAATTTGCAGGAACAACACACAGGACTATCAGACATATGTCTTAATCAAAGTAACAGCACATTTTAGCTAAAATACATTCAAATCCAGACTTAAAAGAATGTGACTCCTTGATGTCTCCTTGTGCTACTAGAGTGTCCTCAAAAGAACAGAATTACTTGATTTTCTTTGGGAAAAGGGTTGTAATGAAGGATACAGAGGTAGAATCACCTGAAAGTATGATAACACAACAGTACAAGTTACTCATAAACTTTATTTTTGTTAATTCCTTCTCTCAGACACCTATCTGTCTGTCCAACTACCGTCTGACCTATATTTGTGCTTCTTCTGTGTGTGTGTGTGCGCCTAGTAACTCAACCACAAAACTCATGTTACCAAACACAACCCAGCTTCCTCTCGGTGTCCTTAACACACACACACACTCACAGGAACACACATGCTGAAGCAGGACAGGTGGCTGCATCACCTTGACGTCCAGTTTTACGACACACTCAACATTCATCTCTCGCTCTCTCTCTCACTCTCTCTCTCTCTCACACACACACACACTTTCTCTCTCTCTGCAGGTATAAGCCCCTTATACCTTCTGTGCTGCAAACTCTGCCAGGACCACACACACACACACACATACATACACAGATACACACACAGATACACAGCAGGTAGTGGCAGCATATCATAGCCTCTGGTCGCCTGGCAAACAGAGCTCCATGATGGAGGGACGAGAGGAGAGAGGGATGGACAGATGGAGGAAAAATGGAAGTGAGGGGGGATACAGATGGACGCAGGAATGGATGGATGTTGATGGAATGATTGAAGGATGAAGGACAGACACTGGGAGATGTAGGTGCTAAAGGGACGATGGAACTTCAGAAAGAGGAATAAAAGACAGAAGAAGCGTGAGGACGTGACTGTGGGAGGGATCGGGGAGAGAACTGCTCAACTTATCATAACAACTGTTCATTTTGTGACAAAAGCACCAAAATGGGAAGGTGTGTTGATAGAGATGTTGGGAACAAAAGTGGATATTGATCCATCACTGGTGGCCGTGGCAGTCATTTTTCAAAATGGGCATTTTCCTTTTCCACTGGACCCACTGTACAATAATGTACATAGTTTAGAGTAACCCTGAGAAAAAAATAAAGTACTCACAGTTTTTTTTAGTGCAATGATTCAGTAAAACATTCCTCATAGTGTTATTATTTACATATTTTGAAGTTTTAAAAAAAATTAGGGCTGCAAATAAAGATTATTTTCATTGTCGATTAATCTGGAGCTGCAACAATTAATCGACTTTTAATTGATTATTAAATGAATCACCAACTATTTTGATAATCGATTAATTGTTTTGTGTCATTTTCTATTACAAAATGTCCACATTCTGATTTCAGCTTCTAAAATGTGAATATTTTCTGGTTTCTTTACTCCTCTCTGACAGTAAACTGAATATATTTTGGCTGTGGACCAAAGAAGACATTTGAGGACGTCACGCTGGGCTTTCCGAAACAACTTTTTGTGAAATTTTACAAACCAAACAAGTTATCGATCAATCGAGAAAACAGCCGACAGATAAATTGATTCTGAAAATAATCACTAGCTGCAGCCGTACAGTAATCTGTCAGTTATTTTCTAGATTAATTGATCAATTGCTTGGTCTAATAAATGTAAGAAAATAGTGAAAACATGATGACCAATGTTTTCCAAAGCCCAAGATGACGTCCTTAAATGTCTTGTTTTGCCCACAACCCAAAGATGTTCAGTTTAATGTCATAGAGGAGTAAAGAACCCAGAAAATATTCACATTTAAGACGCTGAAATTAGAGAATTTTAACTTTTTTTCTTAAAAAATTACTGAAACCGATTAAGCGAGTAATCATTGCAGCTCTAAAAATATGTTTTATTACAATGTAATGTAATATTAAATGAAATGCAATAAATTTGTCTCTACATGTTGCAGTGATAACTGGATTAAACCACAGCAGGAGCGAGTACAGTTACACTTTAACACAGGTCATGTGACAGCGCGGAGTGAATGTACTGAAGCTGTTATCTGTGCAACTTAAGTTCTTTGAGCAGACCAGTAATTGCTGTATTGTACTATTTGAATCTACCTCGTCTGCAGTGTGATGAAAAGAGTAATTTAAGGGGGAAAAAAGGAGAGATGGAAAGACGATGGCATGACTGAGGTGGAGGTAAAGATGAAAGTTGAACTACGGAACAAGGTTTCTGAAAGGAAGAATGACGAGCGACGGAGGGAGAACTGTTGCTTATTGCCGTAAAATAATTTCCTCTTTTGGTTTCTTTTCATCTCTTTCATTTTGAGTCATTTGCTCCTCTTCTCTTTCTTCTTCTTTTATCTTTCGCTCATCGTCATCCCTCCTGCCTCCTCTCGTGCCCTCACCTCGCCTCTCTGTTCGTCTTCTCGTCTTCTTGTCTCCTTTGACTCTCTTGTTTTCAGACCTTTCTCTTCCTCTTATTTTCCTCTTGTCATTTCATTCCTCCTCTTTGTTCTCTCTTTGCCCCTTCATTCATTCATGTCTTCACCTAATTTAGTGTCCTCTTTTCACCCCTCCTCTTTCCTCTCCTCTACTTTTCTACTTAACTGCTTTTCTTGTTTTGTATCTATTCTACAGTCTGTCTTCTCCTCCTCTCCAATAATCTGTCCTTTCTCCTCTTCCCATGATCATCCTCCGTTCTCTTTTCACAATAATCGAAAGTTCAACTCACTCTTCAGTCACTTATTGCAGCAGCATGTTCAGAAACCCTCTCCTCACTTCTCAGGAAAGGCCCAGCTGCCTCTCCTTCTCTCTCTCCGTCAAAGCGAAAGAAAAACGATAAAGAGGCCCGACGCTGAGAAGACATGGAAACTTAGAGAGAGTTAACTGTTTTCTCCCGGCCAAACTCTCCCTGTCTCTCCATCTTTCTCCTTCTTTTCCCAGAGGTGTAAAAGTAAGTGTGTGTGATCGAGGAAAGAGGCGAGTGTGTGTGCGTGAGTGTGTGTGTGTGTGTGTGTGAGGTTGGAATGTGGAGGCTCGTAAGTCACCTCTGATTTTCCACTCCCGCTGGGACACATCCCATTATCAGTTTTATATGAAACTAGGAAATTCCTCTGTGGTCTGTGTGTGTGTGTTTCTGTGTATGTATGTGTGCATGTGTGTGTGTGGTGTCTGGCTCCATAATGAGCAGCTTAACAGTGGAATAAAAACTGGGCATTTTCCTTCCCCTTTCCTTCCCTCTGTAGCTCAGTACTACCATAAAAAAAACAAAAAAATCAATCTCACACAGGGCTGAAAAATGTGAATATTCAAGTTCAAAGTTGCTTATTGTTTTTAATCAACCAGAATTTGAAAGAAAGGAATGTGGTGATATCTTTGGTTTGGCTCCAAAACAGCAACAGTTGTCACAGTTTTGCAACCGAACAAACCCTGGGACAAATTCTGACATTGTCCAAAAATTTAGGATAACTGAAATATCTGACAGTGTTCCTGTTACTACGACCTACGTCTACTGACCAACCAAAAGGAATGAAGTGTTTTGTGTGGAGAGACAGATCATATCAATAGATGCTATGACGCACAAACGTATGTTTATATATGCTATTTTAGCATAGTTAGCATACTACAAAAATATGTAGTTACCTCCAGCTGTCTTTGCAGGATTGGCATCCCAGGTTGGCTTCTTTTCCCTCGCCATGAACAGATCTTCATTCCCTTCTTCCTCCTCTTCTTTGGATTTTCTTCAGTACACATAAATACCACAATTGCATTTAATTAGCTTCATTTTTTACCACTATAGCAGTACAGGTGGATGATGTATACTGATGATGTTTTCTTGTATACTGATTGGTGTCGTAGCCTACGATCCCGTAGGTGTGATCATCATAGCCTACATACATCAAACTTGATGTTATACCCAAGTTTATTAGATCCACGTTGCACAATGTGGCTGCAGTAAACACATCAAATTGCTGAAATCAAAGTCTGTAGGAGGCTTTAGGTTCTTGATGCTTCATAGTTCAGAGTTCTGTCTCTGTTTGTAATTGTATTTTTTCCTGTGTGCAAGACGTCTCGTTATCTTCTTGTTATTTTTTATATATTTTTTTTAATGTTTGCTTTTTTACATTTCTATATTCTATACTCGCATATACATGCCTGTGTTCGCACCTTGGGCTGTGAGGAAGCCAATTTCGTTCACATATAATTTGTGGAAATGATAAACAACTTGAACTTCAACTTGATTGACTTGTTGATTGAGGTGATCAGTGGAGTTGATTTAGATACAGGACTGTTGGTTGACTGTTTGGTTTGTCTTTCTATTCTGAATTGTAAAATATAAAAAATGGTTTGTTGACTAGCTGGTTTAAATTGAAAGGGTTAGGTGTTAATGAAGTCTTGCTATTTATTTTTTTGCAGTCTAAATAGGTGGTTTGTTTTCGTGGATGGCTGTTGTTTGGTTAAACGTTGTCGGTGGTCAGTTGGTTCTTCCCAGTATGGCTGATAAATTAGTTCCTGGATGGTTGAATAGTTACATTTTGGTTGTAAAATTTGGACAAACTGGATGCTTGCTTGGTCATTTTGGTGGTTGGATGGCTGAATGGTGACACGTTTTGACATTTGATGATTGGTTGATGTTGGTTAGTTTACTAATTGTTTGAGACAGATCTTACAAAATTAAACTTTGATCAACCGTTTTCACAGCAGCCATATTGATAGGAAGTAGTGTTGCCAATGATACTAATTAAGGTCGAGTTCCGTTTAGTGTTGCAGATCCTTTCCAGTGAGCCAACATGCACAATAGCGGCACCCTGACTGTTTGACTTGAATGGAATGGAACCGTAGTTAGTATCGTTGGTAACGGCTGTGTTTACACTACAATTTCATGTCAAAATGGCAGCTGTGAAAAAGGTCTATTGGTCGATAGTAAAGCTGAATGAGTTTATTGGTTGATTGGACCAATTAGGTGATTAAATGATTGTATGATTTGCAGCCCCTGTGCAGTTTAGCTGTATGAATTTCTTGATGGATGGCTGTTTGTTTAATGATTTCATTTGTTCGTTGATTCAACCTTTCAGTGTCCTGAAACTTGGTTTGATGTGTCACAGATGAACAGATGTTCGCAATTATGGTGGATTGTTAGTTGATTGCGTTGACAGGTGTTGTGTTGGATTGGTTGGCTGGTTTGTTTGATGATTTGGACGGTCAAAGGTTCAGCAGTTACTCTGAATGTTAGTTCTTTGGTTTTTGGATTGAATCAAGTGATCGATTGGATGTAGTTTTTGAAAATATTGGTATTTATAATTGGCATCACTGGATTTTGATGGGGTGACGAGAAGGATATGTACTTGCAGCAGAGGTTTCCAGCCCAATTCAAAGTGAGTTTGTTGCCTGTAAACCTGTTGTGTTTTAGAGCTCTTTGAATGGGCAAACTGGGGAATAATTGTCTCAGTGGATGGTCACAGCTGTCACATTTGCATGATATGAGTTGTTTAGCTAGTTGTTAGGGCAGTTGTTTTGAAAAATGCCCCCAAAAGGTTGGTCAAACATTGCAGTAGCTGCTCTGGATTGCTTGTTAGATGTTTGCTTGGTGGTTGTTTGCACGGTTGCCTGGTTGGTTGATTGTTTTAATATTATAAAACTGGGACACAGCTGGAAAGAATAGGGCGATGAGAAGCATACAGAAGAATACAAATAGTTGAGAAGAGGAAAAAAGAGAATAGGGAAGAGATGAGAATAGAATCCAAAGTTTTCCTCACCCGGAGGCGTTTTTACTTCCCAGTCTGCACTGAACGGAAAATCAACAGAGGAATATTCCACACCTCTTTGTTTCCCCTTTGCCCTCCTTTGTGTCTCATCTCTACCTTGATCTTTCCATCTTCCAGTTTGGAGAGAAGGTAGGAAAAGAAGTTAAAACGGAGGGATGTGATTAGTCGGATTTAATCCCGTGCTTTCACAAAGTCACATGGCTTTAAATGTTGTTTTTGACTTTCTTTTTGTTGGCTAGCACGCTGCAGACTATCAGGAAAGATGGGAATGAGACTGAAGCTCTTTATCTGCCAGCCTTTCACTTGCTTCCTTCCTCATTTTGGAATCCGAATATGCTACTTAGAACAGAATCAAACTCCAAATGACGGCTGGTTACCTGCCAAACCCGGGTCCAGAAGACAAGCCTACCAGTCGCAGCCACAAGTTGCCAGAGTTTGGCTGGTGGCTGGTGGTAATTTCCCACCCTGCAGCCATGTATTCCAGATGTTGTGGATTTGAATCCAGCTTGTGACCTTGTTGCATGTCATCCCCTCTCTCTCTCTCTCTCTGTGGAGTTTTTCCTTTCATCGGTTTTTCCTCATTCTTTCCACACTCACTGCACCACTCAACAAACAGAAGTTCTGTATTGAAAACTATTTGAATGAGATGAATGCATGGCCCAGATAGTGGACGAAAATTTGGCTGCATTGACTATGTATAAGGAGAGTAGATATGAAAAATCCTTTCAAGGCAACTGGCTTTCAAGATGTCATTGAGCAAGGCAGCTCTCCTGAAACAGCCTTGGGTCAATAGTTTAGTGGCCAGCAGCACTGCTGTTGCAACACGGCTTTTCCTATGTTTCAAGTTCCCCAGATTTATATGGCAGATAATAGGAACATGACACAGGGTCCCATGTTCTAGGGTTGGGCTGATGGATTGTGCCATCGTCCATCACCGATGGCCGACAATCATCGACCTCTGAGCCCTCTACCAGCTCCCAACTTTATATAGCACTTAATCTGTCAGGGTTAGGGGTTAACACGGAACTTAGAATCCCGAGAATCTAGGATCCAGGAAAATAGACCCTGGGAACATATGACCCTAGAAATGGACCCTTGGAACGTATGACCTTGGAAACGTAGGACTTTGGAAACATAAGACCTTGGGAACTTAGGTCCCTGGAAACACAGGACCTTATACAGTACATTCCTGTTACAACCCCTGTGAAATTTGTCTGTTGCCTTGTGTGAGTTTTTAAGGGTCCCATGTTCCAAGAGTAGTATGTTCCCAAACGCTATATAGCACCTGATAGGCCAGGGTTAGGAGTTAGCATAGAACATAGGACCATGGGATCTTAGAACTCTGGCAACATAAGACATTGCTGGGACCATAAGACCTTGGGAACTTAGGACCCTGGGAGTGCATGGCCCTATATGCTCCTGTTACAACCAATCAGAAATGTGTCTGTTGCGTTGTTTGAGCTTTCGTTCATTTATCAGAAAGTTATTTTTAATTTTTGCAAGCAATACGTTTCCACTTGTTTTGCAACTCCTAATATCTGACAGGAAGCTGATTTCATCTTTTTATTGGTGCTGACTATGAGTAACAAGATGTTACTGTTAAAGAAGTGTGTTTTGTGAACTTTGCCTGGAACACTAAAGGTTGAAAAAAAGGGACAAGATTCTGTTTTCTAAATTAGATGTTTTGAGTTGTCCTCTTTGCAGAGTTTCGTTTTAAGATAAAGGTTCATTCTTCTGGTGATAATACAAATGAACTGATCCCGCTAACAAGTATCGTCTGTGTATGTTTTATTTCCCTGTACCATGGAGCTCAATTGTTGTCTAAAAAAACTATTAAAACACATCAGTGAGCCACATTGTTGCTCTGGGTGATGTGTTCCATCATTACCTTGAACACACACAACTCACAATCCCACACATATCATCCTGCTGCCCTAAATACGCCCTAGAGTAGTGGTTCTCAACCTTTTTAAAGTCAAAACCCCCCAGAATGATGAGGTTGGTGTTCGCGACACCCACAAAAAAAACTGTAAATATTGCAGAAAGTCAGGATATGTCTGAAGCTTTGTGAGAGCTCAGGTCTTCGTATTGTTGATGATGCTGCTGTTGGACTTTCAGGTGACCCACCATTTCCTGTACAGTCTCCTGTTAGCCCGAGTCTTGAACTGGAATTTTCTCTAATTTTTAATGAGGCATTAAGGGGTGATGTCACTGAGAGCTCTTATTTTATCCTCTGGAACCACTCGGTGACCCCCCCCAAAATTATCTCGTGACTCCCTTGGGGACCCCCAGGTTGAGAACCACTGCACTAGAGCACCAAATGTGGATTAATCTTATTTTATTTCAACTACAATAAAAACTGAGATAATTACAGGAAAATAATAAATCTGCTGGTGAAAACAGTCCCAAACAAATTCAGTGATTAATCCTATTGTCGTTTGTAACATTTGCAAAAGAAAAACTTCTTTAAAAAAAAAAACAATGATTTTTCTGACCAGTTTTTAAAAATGAGCAACTTCAGTTGGAGCCACTGGGCCTGGAACTGCTGCATAAAGGCTTGGAAGGACTAACACATCACTGGGTTTAGTCGTTTTATTTAATTCCTTGACACTAATAAAACTCATCCTCATTCTTTAAATTGAGGGATATTATGCCCCCCCCCCTGGTTGATGAAATTCAACATATTTATTTTTGTGATATTCTGGCAACAAGAATGTGGCGTAGTGATAAGAGAAACGAGACAACACAACAGCTGACATGCTCATGCTCGCTTCATTGTGTCTTTGCATCGCTTAAACAACCCTTTTTTCTTTAAATGCTTGAACCAGATTTTCACGCTGACTCTGCATGAAAGTTGCAGTAATAATTGCAAGTAAACACGGAGGTTTCTTCATCCTGAGAAAAACACCCACTATTCCACACAAAGTTTGCACAAACATAATAATTCATGGGCTTTCCCTTTAAAGCCCGTGGTGTCACATGTCTTACATCAGCTTCATTAGACTTCCATAAGTATGTTTACATTCACACTAATGATCTTAACCTGATTAAACCTACTGTATAGTGCCGACGACTCAAGTTAAACCATCCTCTCTGCAGCTGCCGTCATCTAATTATCATATTAGTGGATATGTGATAATATTTGTAAATGGAACCAAGATAAGACGCTTAACTTTCTGCTAAAAGTTGTTATTTTGTCTTTTCTGTATCTTGTGTGTCAAAGGTGAACTGACAAAGAGGAGAAAAAAAAAAAAAGATGATGACTCATTTAAACATCAGCCTGGAAAAAGAATAAATTCCAGCCCCCCCAAGCCCCCCAGCCCAGCTGCAGCAGGAGCTGTGGTTTTATAATCAATAACCAGACCTGATCAGTTTCATGTCAGGTCCTCTGAGTCATGGAATCATTCACTGGACTCAGCCTAACAGGATTATGGGTAAAACATGCAGAGGAGCTGTGCTGCAGATTAAGTGTGATCATGTTGTTAGAAAAAGAAGTCCAATAAAAAAAAATTTAAAAAAGAGAAAAAAAAAAGAATGAAAGAAAGATCCAGCGCTGCAGCTTCATTTTCCTCTTTGGAAAAGCTCAGTTCAGACAGATGGAAACACACACAAGTCAGCCTCACTGCCATCTGTGTGTGTGTGTGTGTGTGTGTGTGTGTGTGTGTGTGTGTGTGTGTGTGTGTGTGTGTTTTGACAGACATGAAACAGAAAAACAGTGTCATAGTTTTTCCCTGCCTTCGTCCTGGCAGACCAGAGCAAGAGGACGACTCGGAAAAATGTGATCTCAAAACAGCCGTCCTACTGTGTGTGTCTGTGTGTGTCTGTGTGTGTGTGTGTGTGTGTGTGTGTGTGTACATGTGTGTGTGGCACATGTGACTGTCCACTTCTCTGTCACTGTGTGTTTTTGATGTTTTCCATCCATTACATTGTCGGTATGTGTGTGGATGTTTGTGTGTGTGTTTTTGGCCTTTTCTGTCACTGTGTGTGTGTGTGTGTGTGTGTGTGTGTGTGTGCATGTTTGTGTGTGTGTTTCCGTTCTCCACCACATTTTAAACCATGCGGCTGAGAGACGACAAATCAGATGAATTGAAGGAACTTTTACTGCCTGTGAGATTTCTCTCTCTCTTCTCCTCCTCTTTTCTCCTCCTCTCTTTACCTCCCTTCGCTCCCCTCTCTCTTCCTCTCTCCATCTCTCTTTCTGTCTTTCTTCCTTCCTGTCCGTCCCCTCTCGCTCAGTCAGATACATGTCTGTGTTGCTCCTGTATGTAAATGTACTTGATAGATGTGCCCTGAAGGTAACAATAAAGCTGTGTTTGCAAAGGAAACGGTCATTTGCTTGGCAACCGTGTCAAACTTTGATTAGCGTCCATTTAGACGACCATGGAGAGTCTGTCGGTGCACTGTGGCTGATATATTCTTCTTTTACCTACATATGATGGCTTGGCTCAACTCAGTTTGACTCAAACTGTGTTTTTTAACTGAAGATGAGCTTAGATCAAGTCGAGCTGCTCTAAAACAGCAGATAAACACTTCTTCACAATAAAAGTCCCCCCAATTATTTTGTAATTTAAAAGCTTTTATTATAAAGCAGCAAGTTAGTTAGTTAGTTAATTATTCCTGCGTGACCAGGATTTTGCATGAGATCTTGTTGCGAGAATTACAGGGGAAACACTGTTAATGTAAATGCTTTGGGGTCAATATTTAATGTAAACATTAATATTTGAAAAATGCACCAGGTTAGATGGTTCCCTGTACAATTTACAGCATCAGTTCTCTGAGAATCTCTTTCATATCCAAGCAAAACTGGCATTGTAACTGAAATATCCCAAACCGAACTGATATCAAATCGCGTAGAATCGAATCGATTTGGGAAATCTGAATCGATATGACCTTGAGGAAGAACGTCGTAGGTTCTGCCAGAATCATTTCCTTCAAAAGAACCCTTTTTTGAAGAAAGTTTTCGTCCAGCATTCTTTGTCAGACTGAGGGTTCTATTAAGAACCCTTTTCACCCAAAGAACACTTTTTGGAAGAAAAGAAATCAAGGGTCTGTCAAGGGTTCTTTTCACCATGATATAAAAGAGTTCTCAATAAACCTGCCTGGGTGGGTTCTAGATGAAACCCTTGGATTCTCAAAGGGTTCTGGCTCTTGTTAGCACCCTTCGGAGGTAGATCCCTCCCTTTTTCTGTCTCTCTCTGTCTTTCTCACTCTCTCCTCCAGCCTCTCCCCCTCTGTCTCATCTTTCTTTTCCTCTCTCACACGGTTCGTCTCACCCCTGTCTTCCTCTCTCAGCCCCCCCTCACTCTCCCATCTCTCCATCTCTCTTTCACTACCCCCCCTCTCGCTTTCTCTCTCTCTCTCTTTCGCTCTCATTCAATTCTTCCTGTTGAAGAATTAATTTTAGTGTCTTTCTCACTGTGTGTGTGTGTGTGTGTGTGTGTGTGTGTGTGTGTGATAGTAAAAAGGGAGGGAGGGGGTTTCTGCTTCACACCTCCGGTGACCACTTCCTCCACCACATCCTGTTTATATCCTGTTGCGATAGTGACCGGACTCCCTCAGAAATGCACGCACACACACACACACACATGCACAGGGAGAAAACCCTGATTAAATCCACAAACATGCATACACAACCCCAACACAAACAGCATTCAAGACTCACAAACACAACAATAAGCACTCAAGCACATATTTAACCTCTTACGTAACAGTTTCCTCTTTCAGTTTTAAGACTGTCGAAGTATCCGAGAGCGTCTATTATATATTATAAAATATTTAAACAACTTATTTTTTTGGCTGCACCGTTCTCGTGCACAATTTTATTCACATTTACCCCAAACTCAGCCTGACATATCTGTTATTTTTGGAACTTTTGAATATCCTCCAGCTTGAATGGAGTTTAAATGACAGTTGGCTGCTCAGTATATGTTTGTATTGACAGGCGGGGTTAAAGCTGTGGTTTATTTTTTTGGCATTGTCGGGGAAAAAATTCCATAATAACCTTTCAGCAAAATGTAATTTAAGTGGTCTGAGAGAAATCCAGATTTCTGCACCTCCTCTTGGCTCTGTTTTTCTGATGTTGGGGAAGAAAGAACGCCCGTCCCTCCACACTACAGATGAGGAAAACTGTTGTCAGTCATGCAAACAGAAATCTGAAGGTCCTGTCACACATTCCACATTTTGAATATGAAATATTACCTTCAGGCTGAAGATACAGAGCCAGCAAATGTAAAAGCAAGCGCTTCAAGTTTTCTTTCCCTCCAGTTATTCACATAGGTAGTGTTGAAGTGTAAATTATGATTTCATGGTTTTTATGATTCCATTCCTCATTTCAACTGTGTATTTATATATTTATCTTGCAGGGAGTGTCCATTATTTATACATATCTTTATTACTATACTCCTGTTTTCTGTGGTATTTTATATGTTTTTCTTGTGGTTGTACGTATTGACCTGGTGTATAACTGTACAGTATTGTTTGTATCATATTATGTTTTCTACTGTATCATGTTTTGTACTGTAACATACTAATGTTTGTATTATATTACACAACCTATCCTACCCTTCCCTACCCTAGCTTATCCTAGCCTAGCCTACTCAACCCTACCATAGCCTAACCTTGCCTAGCCTACCCTGCTCTACCCTAGCCTAGTCTACCCTTCCCTATCCTGGCCTAGCCTGGTCTCTAGCCTAGCCTACCCTACCATAGCTTAACCTATTCTAGCCTACCCTGCTCTACCCCAGCCTAGCCTAGCCTCGTCTACACTTTCCTATTCCTGCCTAGCCTGGCACTACTCTACCCTAATGTACCATACCCTACCATACCCTAGCCTAGCATACCCTACCCTACTCCACCCTACCATAGCCTACTCTAGCCTAGCCTAGCCTAGCTTATCCTTCCCTATCCTACCCTAGCCTAGCCTGCTCTACTCTTCCCTAGCCCAGCCTACTCCACCTTACCCTACCCTACCGTAGCCTAACCTAGCCTAGCCTACTCTGTTCTACCCTACCCTAGCCTAGCCTAGCCTGACATACTGTAGCCTAGCCTACTCTGCTCTACCCTAGCCTAGCCTAGCTTAGTCTACCCTTCCATAGCCTAGCCTAGCCTGGCATACTGTAGCCTAGCCTACTCTGCTCTAGCCTAGCCTAGCCTAGCAGAGCAACAGCATATACCACAAAACATGAGTATGAATGTTTGCTCGTATTGATGAGTAGCAAGGAGGCGTGATGACAAACAGTGGGGAATAACTTTTGAGGGGGGACAGCATGTGTGTGTGTGTGGTGTAGCCTCTCATGCTGTTAGATGCCGTCACAGCTGCCTCTGAAGCCTGGGGCCTCCTCCCCGGGGCTGCGAAGCGCTGCAGGTGGCGTTCGCTCACGCCATGGGCGTCTGATTTCTTCTGCTGCCATTCAAACTTGTTGGTTTGGTGGGAGGGGCTTAGCGGAGTTAGAGGCAGCAGAGAGAGAGGTGTTGTGTATGTTCAATTGTTGCCTACTTCAGCGTTAAGAGGTTTATATTCATGAACCCACACTCATGATCTTTCTCTCGTGTGTTTTCTTACAGGATGGCCCCGTGAGGACACTTTCTGTCGGGACTCCCGCTGAAACCAAACTGAGCATGTGCAGACCGACAGGTAAGCCCAGTATCCTCACCTGTCGCTTCACTAACCAGATTCAAGAGCTTAAATTACTCCTCAGAGATTTTTACAGGACAGTGCAGCAATGGTTTGTGCAACACAGATTTTGTGCGTGTGATGAAGTGTGTGAGGTTCACAAACACAAGAAAGAAACAAAGTGGTGTTTTTGGGCCAAGAATGTTCATAAAAACAACATAAATCCACTTCAGAGAAATGTTCCTTGATGAAGAAATTATAGGTATTTAAACAACAGAGATGATTTTAGAGTGAAAAACAAAACAATTTAACTATAATCACCTGTATACAGAGTTACAGTGCAAATTTTGTTGTTTTCGCACACTGGTTTTGAAATTAAACAAGTACGACCCCAAAGTGCTGATTTCCAGCTTTAATTTGAGGGTGTTTACATCAGAGGAACAGTGTACAAAATATGATCCTTTTCATATTATTCAGAAACTAAGTGGACAAGTTGAGAGAAACTTAAACTCAACATTTGAGGGTGAAAGTTTCACTCACAAATTCCCACCTGTTACCTTTTTACAAGATTTGCATCCACATCATGGTCTTCTTCAGTTCCCTCTGAGTTGAAATCTCAGAAAAAAGCTAATAGGTGCACTCGCTTGGAGTTTTAAACTGTGTAAAATTAATCTCAGATGGAATTTTGAACTTTATCCACTGGATAAGACCATGAGATGGTTGTGGGAAAAGTTAGTAAGTGGAATTTGAGTGCCGAGTTGGGTTGCAGTCTGATTATCTTGGCCTGTCAAGACTTTGGTATGTTGTCTCTGTGTCCAAGACAATTGTCCTAACACTTTATCCTAAAATCCGGGGACAATGTGAAAAAAGATCTTTGACATCCTTCTAAAATTAAAGCTGAGATCCAGCACTCGAGCTAATAGTCACTGTTTCATTTTATATCCAGAGTACAAAGCCAACAGAGCGCTGCAGGAGGAGTTTTAGGAGTCTTAAAATCCAGAAATAAGTTAGCATATTTGCATGTCTGGTTTTGTTGTTACGAAGTCAGGGTTTTTTAAACGTTTTTTTGGCAAGATGCCTGAATGAGGTCCATGTTTAACACAAGCTTAAGACATTTTCACATTTTGTTCTGTGATATATACGTCAGTAAACACCCCACTGGTGAATTTTGAAGCTTTAAAAAGGCAGTTGCTAACAAGCAGCTAACTGAGACTACAGAGGCTGTCGGGGACATTAAATGTAATCACTGGTCACATAGTGGTGGCGACAGCAAGCTCATGTGACCATGGTGTTGGTCGTTTACGCTAGTGTTTTACTTTTGGTGTGTGCGTTTACAAAAAGTGGTCAGTTATGAAGATTATCTTGCTGAACAAAAGTTTAAATGTAACCGTTTGTTCCCTGTGGAGCTGATTTTCTACAAGAATTCAAAATCCAATCCAAAAATCCTTTTGGCTTTTTGTCGAGGGTGATGCTAACTTCATTCACTGCATTCTGATTGCACACTAGGATAAATTAAGTCTCCACCAAGCAAACTACTGGAACCTGGAAGTCTTTGAGGTCAGACTGACATGCACAGGCAGGAGTTTTTGTATTTTCTCAGAAGTTGACCAGTTAAGATCTAATGCAATCTGTATGATTTATGAATGCAACCCTCAGTTTTCAGACTGTGTGACGTGGTTAAATTGGGCTGTGAGCTGTGTTTGGTCAGTAAAGTGTCTTGTTACTCTATCTAATGTTTTACAAAAAAAAAGTTGTTGCTGAAGTGGTTCGACTAGTTTCTGTGATGTTTGTTTAATTACTCTGCAGTGTGTTGCTGAACTGTCCCAAGTGATTTCTGCCGTTGCTGTGAGGTCAAAGTTCAGCTGGTTTCTGATCTGATTGGTTTCCCCACCGTTTTATTTTATTACAGATCATATTGTGGAGATGACCGTCGCATGTTCCCTTGTTTTCTTGCATTTTTCTTAGTTTCTGAAATGATTTGACCGTTTTACGTTGTTACAGATTATTTTGTAGAGATAGTTAACACAGTTTCTATTCTGTTGTACAGTTGACCTGGTTAAACTGGATTCTCTGGTATTTCTGACATTGTTCTTCAGTGTGCTGTGTCAACAGCTGGTTTCTGAACTGATTTGACTGGTGTCCTAACTGTTTTCCTTTATTACATTATGTTGGGGAGGTGAATAACCCAGTTTCTGTACTGCTTGTAGACATTGTTGTACTGTTTCTTTAGTTTTTACCCAGTTATATGGGGTATTACCACCTAGTTCTTAACTGTGCAGCATTACAGTAATAACTGGTTTCTGATCTGATCTGATTTGACTTGTTTATTGACTGTTTAACGTTATAGATTGGTTGACCTGCTGTTATGGGTATGGGTATTAACAGATGGTTTCTGAACTGGCTTGGCTGGTGTCTAGACTGCTTTGTGTTACAGTTGATATTGTTCTTTACTGATGAGTATGAAAAACTGGTTTCTGAACTGATTTGACTGTTTAGCATCACAGATTATTTTGGAAAAAGTAGTTATCCCAGTTTATATACTGTTGTAGAGCTGGTTATACTGGTCTCCCTGGTATTTTGGGTATTTTTCCTCGTTATGGAATATTACCAGCTGGTTTCTGATCTGATTTGCCTGGTGTCTTGACTGTTTAGCATTACAGATTATATTGTAAAACAAATAGCTATCCCTGTTTCTGTACTGTTGTAGAGGTGATTATACTTGTTTCACTTATATATGGGGTATTTTTCCTTATCGTGGAATATTACCTGCTGGTTTCTGAACTGGTTTGACTGGTTTCTGTGTTGTTTCTCGAGGAAAACAGCAGCATCCATGATCTGGTAAAAAGAAAATAAATAAAAAAATAAGGAGAATTCCTTGAATCCAAATAGCTACAACAGCAGGAGAGGAGCGAATTTCAATGTGACCACAACCAGAAATGGAACTAGAAGTCAGCTGTAAAACACACACACACACACACACACACACACATTCCTGGGAGCTAAATTACCATCAGTCAGAGTAGCTGGGATGATTTTGGTTTGACGCAG
>JAJHUR010139722.1:0-12165 GCA_027495735.1 Lutjanus campechanus
ACCTGGGATAAATATGTGTCCTCTGTGATCCGATCACAAGTGGACAGTTCTCAGTACGCGAGTTCACCCCTGTCATTACAATGCATCTCCAGACGCATCCTGAGTGACCACTTCTGATGAGATCTCACTTCCCCGCTCAATATGCAGATAAACACGAGGGCTGTTTTGGCAGTTGCATGCCAATTGCTGTCCATTTGGCCATTTATTCATTCTTTTTTTTAGTTCAGTGCCACACTAAGCTCCTCTATCAGCTGACGATGAGCCTCGTGTTTTTACCTGAGCTCTCAGAAGCCTGGTAGAAGAAGCCTGCTTCTTCTGACTGTGTGGAAATCTGATGTTTTCACATCACAGATGACAAATAAGGCCATAAATGACAGAGCTGGAGAGAGAGTAAAAATATGTGTCCTGGTGCACCACAGACCCTCTCTCCTATCGCTCTTCACAGCAACATGATTGTTTTTACAAGGATAGAAACAATTTAATGTATTGCCTTTAATACCAAATTTAAATAAGGTAAGATTTACAAGAAGACCCAGATAATTAAGAATTTGGCAAAGACAGCATTTCATAAAGTTTGCAAAGTTCCTCCTCACTCAGCCACTCTCAAAATAGTGCAGTTGTTTAAGGGAGTCTGGGGTTACTCATGTATTCACAAACATATGCTGCAGATAAAAGAGCCCAAACACATAATTTACATTCTAATGAAACAACTGATGGACTTACAGAACGTTTCCCAGACCACATCTGTATTCACACTGCTGAAAGAACGTGGTCGCACGTGGCCCAGACCACTAAGTGTGTGAACTAATGTACTTAAAGCTGTCCGCTTGTCATCAGATCACTCAAGAAGCATGTTAATGCCAGGTGTAATCTGTTTTGGTGAAAACAAAGACTTTATTGGTTCGCTCTTGTATAATGCCATCTGTGCCTGCACATCATGAGTCCACATGGTCTCAATACTCTTATTATCACAAGCTACACAGCGACCTTGGCACAGTGCTTCAACAAATTTTGCTCCATTTATGCATGGAAATAAATAGAAATGAAATATTAAGATAAATATATTAACTTATCTTAAAGGTAAAATCAATGGGATCTGTCCAAGGTGTTCCTAAAGGCACCAGAAATATAATTTGTTGTTGAGCCTCTGAAGATGCAGCCATCACCACAAACTTCCAGTTGGTCATAAGTGATGATTGAAAGGGATTATGTTTAGTCTTTACATTGATTTTTGCATATTATCCCTTTAATGTCACATATAGCTATATCACAACTGTACTGAAAGTAAACAAAGCAAAGACAACGTGTTCCTTCTAAAGGAAATATCCAGAGTGAAGAGAAGAAGTAAAGCTGACAAACCGGCAACATTAATGAGAAGATGTTCAAATTCTGTGTCAAAATAAACCCTGTTATATACCCTTCAGAATTAAAGTCTTTACTCATTCAGTATAGGATTTAACATGAATTTGCAATGCCTTGTTCACAACATCACAGTACTGCACAAAAATGGTGAGATGAATATAAAAAGGGAGATATGTAAACACAACACAGCTGACGATTTTATCACTAGGAGGTGTTACGTGCAAATGCATGAATGAAAGGTGTGAGAAATTAAACATCATCAACAGAGGGTGTCAAACAACAGCAGGCGACGTGTGTGGGGAGTTTCTTTTGTGTAAGTAAGCAAGTAAAACTCCTCTACCCCTTTTGGTTACAAATGATAGATAAAAATATTTAAAAAATAAAATCAAAATACTGTATATGCTAAATCAAAGAGTAGAAAGAACAAATCAGAGCAAGAGAGCATCATTAAAATACGATGGATGGACAAAGTAACACAGTGAATCCACAAATTACAAACCAGCACTGATATTTGACTTTACACTGAATACAAATTAGGAGGTCATGGTTGAGTGATTATGTAGGGTAGCGTGTGTGTGCTTTGAATGTGTCTAATAAGCTAATAGTGTTGTATTTGTCTGTCTGTGTGTGTGTCTGTGTGTGTTGTTGTTGTTTGTCGACCACAATCCGTCTCTGTAAACAGCCCCTCAGTGTCTGGGGACAGTCAATAACTCCCCACCCCAGTCACAACATAGATGCAGACGGCTCCGACCGGGGAGGGGACCGGTCTGTCTGATTGGATGGAGATGACATGAGTTTTGTCAATAAAACACAGAAAAAATCACAACCAGCCATTTTTTAACAATTCAATGACTTTATCTAGATGCTGTGATGTGGTTTTTCTCATTTTCTGATGTCACATGATTTTGTCAGTTATAAAAAGGGCAAATTCCTGTCTCGCTGTGAGATTTTTCCCTGAATTCCTCCATTGATTAGGAGGAAAATCAAGTTTTAGACTCACAAAGACTCAATTAAAGTAAATCTTCATTCCAGTGAAGTCACAGTTGTAAAATGGTTTCAGGCTGCCAAACTTTTAGACACTCAGAAAAGTTAAAGGTATTTCAGTTGTTTCCTAAATGTCTCTATCCTTATTTCTGCAGCAGGATCAACAAAAAAGGTCAAAAAATATAAAATACAGACTATATAGTAAACAGTTATAATATTAAATATACAGTTCACCTCAAAATCAAAAGTGCATATTTCCTCTCTTCCCTGTAGTGCCGTTTGCTTCACTACTGCTCACAGCAAGTCCTGTGGATTATCTTGAGTAACCAGGTCATAATTTCTGTCATGCTCTCAGCTCTGGTTTGTAATGGAGGTTAAAATATCATAGCAACAGCCCACATTTCCCACCATGCCTTGTGCTGGACTGAGTAGTTTAAGTTTGCTGTTTTTTGTTCTAAAATGCAAATGTTAGTTTCTGTTTTAATATGTCTGTTCAGAATGTGGTGGTTTTATGATGATGACTGTCATTTTTGTGCAGATATATGTTACATTTTCTTGACAGCAGCTGTATTTTGCTACATTGTCACTTATTTATTGGCCTCTCCACTTCAGAAACGAGGTGGGCGCCCTTGATTATGTGTGCCTTGACACTGTAAATGTAATATTAGCAACAATGCGGTAATAACACATCACATTACTTTGTTACAGCTAAAAGTAGACCCACCGATAATGTTAATCTGTGAACACATTAAGACTCTTGACCCCGGAGAGTTCACACCTCTGTCTGAGAGAGAATCAGTCACTCTGTCCAAACACGTCTAGACACTTTAAAAACTCATCAGTGTCCCCTCTTCTTACAGGTCCAGAATGTTCCAGGAACTTTACGGCTCCCAGAGGCACCATCAAGACGCCGGGCTTCCCTGAAAAGTACCCCAATAACCTGGACTGCACCTTCATGATCTTCGCCCCCAAGATGTCTGAGATCATGGTGGAGTTCGACAGTTTCGACATGGAGCCTGACACCACGCCGCCGCCGGGCGCACTCTGCCGATACGACTGGCTGGAGATCTGGGACGGCTTCCCTGCAGGTGAGCGGAGGGGTTTGGCTCAGGCTGACATGAATTAGACTAATGGAGGAAATGTTGGATGAAATCAGAACAAAGCTGAAATCGACAAAGTGCAAAACTGTCAAATTGTTCATGTTTTGACCGGTTTAACTTACTTAAATGTCCATGTGTAAGATAATCATTACATAATAATTCACATCTTTTCAACTGGCTACACTGAGAAAAACACAAAAAATCTTCATTTTTGGCTGCTAAACTTAAATGCCATAGCATTTTATGAACTTTCAAGGCCTTTTTTTCAGCTCAAGACCACATCTAAGATGTAAAACCAGGTCAAAACATGCCTGACATGCTAAATTTTTAGCTCAAGCTGACTAATAAAGGAAGTTCTAAAGGACACAAGAACAAAGCTGGAATGGATTTGCACCAAAAGATGTGCCAAATCATGATGTTACTTGAAACTGTTCATCTTTGCTCTGGTTTAACTTACTTAGACATACTCAAAAAGAACACAAAAGCTGTTTGAGTGAATATCATTTTATGAGCATTTTATGAACTCTCAAGGTAATTTTTCAGCCCATAACCCCAACTAAGATACAAAATCAAATGGATGAGATAAAACAACACAAAACCAGGTCAAATCATGCTATTAAAAAAAGTATGAAAGTGGTATTTTTGCCTACAAAATTTCTATTTCTGAGGCATTTAATAAACTCTTGAGTCTTGTTTGAGGCTTGAGAAATGCATTCTTATGGCTGAAGAAAAAAATACAAAATAAGCTATAATGATGGATGCACTTACCAATATAGGGAAGTGGGATAAAAAAAGAGAATGTCACGCAGAAAAAAAGATGAAGGTGAAGAAACGACAGGACTGCTGCTCCACAGGTGGAGGGTAAGAACAGAGAAGATGGGGTGTAGATGCAGAGGATAAATATGCTGAGCTGTGAAGCAGCGGAGAGAAGAGAAGGATGAGAAGTGCTGGGGACAGCTTCCCCCTGCAGATGTTGACAGAAAACAGACAGAGACACAGACAGAGACATGTGGAGGTACAGGAGGAGGAGGAGGAGGAGGAGGGAGGAAAACAAAGGATGGATGGCTTCCCTGCAGGTGGGACCAGCTCCGATTGAGCAATGGAGGCGAAGGAGAAAGCAAAGGCGGAAAATAGATTTATAAAGACAAGAGAGACGGTGTGGGCTGAAAGAGGGGAGTACAGAGAGTGGAGAAGTGATGTTTCCACTTGTTTTGTTTATGGGAGACAACTTTTTGTGCATATATCAGCAACAACAGGATGAATCCTTCAACAGGGCACATTTTACACTTTCAAAGACATTTTATCACATCATTAAGAGCCTGGCATCTATAGAATTGTTGTTTTTATAGTCATATTTGTTTCGCCAAAAGGATTTATAGGCTATTTCAAGAATTTGGCACAGTGGGATAACACCGTATCTCTCTGAGGGATTGGCTGGACATAAAAGGGATCCACTCTGTCCACCTGTCCAGCCCTAATTTATTGACTTCTTCACTGACTCTGGAAGTCAGTTTGAAGGGGATAGACAGGATTTTCAGTTTGACAACACAATTTTCAGTCACTTCTGTCTCAGACTATGAAGAACAGGTTTCTTCTAGTACAAAAGCGTATTGCAGGCCCGGAAAAGAAAAACAAATCAGTATCACGTTTGTGAAAAGTTTCCATGTTATTGTGACATACAAATCTGGGTTTTCAAATCCAAATCAGGGTTTCCTCCAACAAAGTTGTTTGGCCCAATGTATGCAAGTATCTTTTGATGTAGGCCTGGCATAACCTGACATGCCATCTGGGAAATTGTCCTTGGAAACTGTTTGGAAAAGGGGAAGCACTTTCAAAAAACACTTGGCAGGTGATTGGATGAACTATCTGTCTGTCACATCTAACGTGCTAACTTTAACCAATCAAATCAAAGCTTTTATGGACTCTTTTCGCTGTCATCACACCTTAACCCACGCCTATGGCTGCCAGTAGTCCCTCCTTGGGACACTGATTGGCTGCACCACTTTTGGTGCTGACACAAACCGATAGCTTGAAGCCTGGCAAGATGGATTCTCGCATGATTTCATGATCCAGCTGCCTCGCAAGATACGGGCCAGCATGAGCCAGCGACAGACTGATCACAGCATCAAGGTAGAGCCCTGTAGTTTCCTTGGTGACATAATCATAACACAGATTTCCATTGCCCCACATTAAGTCATTGTTAAAGGGTAATTTAAGGGTAATTATTTACACTTATTTTTTTAATTGACAATTTTAGTTTGACAAAGAATCTACAGTCTGAATGCTGTGTTTTCAACAGTACAAATCAAATTGCAACTTTCTTGGCGTGTAAAATTATCTTTTAAATTGACAAACATCATTTGTGTTTTTTAACTATTTTATCTATTGTTATAATGTTATTACAAGAAATGTTTTGTGTTATAACAATATACTATTTATCTTGTTATAACATGAAAGTGTCCTATTATAATGTGAAATGTTATTTTGTGACGGTTCAGGTTAGAACATGATAAATGGTATATTGTTATAACAAGTGAAAATATCTTGTTATGACAGTTAGCACAATCATGTTATAAAAGGATACTGATCCGTTTATCTTTTCCTGGTGTGGCAGCAATACCTTTTGACCTTTTAAAAAAAAAGTTGATTGGCTGACAAATAAAGTGTGTTTAAAGGTTTGTGAAAATACAAGAATGACTTGTTTTTCAAAATAAAATCAAATGTCTGAGAGTGATAATTATGTCAGCTTTCTGGCTTGACATAAAAATGAAATGAAGCCTGTGTTATGTTTTACCAAATATGCAGATTTTCTCTAATTCCACCAAACAAAACCTCAAAAAGTCACTTTAAAAGTTCATAAACTTAACACCCAAACTAAAAAATACCAAATACTTAAGAGCATATCTTGCTACTCATTGGTTCCTTGTTGCAGATTAACAGGCAATCCACACTGTCTCCCAAAAGATTAATTATTTTTCAACTGTTTTCACCTCGTGCTCCCCGACAAGAAAAAAAAAATCTAAGGACACAGCGCTCACTGATTACACATTTTGGGAATTACACTTATTCACTTTTTTGCTAAGAGGTAAATGAAAAAATCAATATCACCCTCTCTGTACAGTGAATATGAAGCTACAGCCAGCAGCCAGTTAGCTTAGCTTAACATAAAGACTGTAAACAAGGGGCTCACAAGGAAGAGCCCAAAATGTCAAACTATTCCTGTAACATACAGAAGCTTAGAGGGAACAATAATCATTAATTTCTCAGCTGTTCATCAGTTTTTTACTTGAAACTCATCCTCCCGTGCACACATGGAGGCTGGATGTACTGACAGAGCCTCCTTCACAGCTTGCTCATTGTTCCCTCACCAACCACATTTGGAAAATCAGCTCTCTGCACACGAATGACGAAGACGCCGCATCCTGCTCTCCCCTCTGTTCACACTCCGTCCCCTCGTTTGGACGGCGTTCCTCAGCTTCCATTGTTGTCTAATTAGCCGTACAGTGTGCAGATAATGGTGAGAGCTACATACCTTGGACAGGCCTGAGCAGGCTGCCAGGATGCCCACAATACTCACTGCTGTGCCCAAAGCTTTGCCTGATTACTGCCAGGGAGGAGACTGGCATGGGAACACGAGGGACACAAAGACTGGCACAGGTATACAGACAGTGACATACACTTTAAAGCTCTGCCAGCATACATAACATGCCAGGGCTTCTCCTGTCAAATGATCTGTGTGTGCGTGTGTGTCTGTGTGCACTCAGGTGTGTCTGTTTGCACGAGTGTGTGTGTGTGTGTGTGTGTGTGTGTGTGTGTGTGTGTGTGTGTGTGAGTCCTGTGTTTGCTGAGAGAACATGTGTGTCAGTGCAGATAACAAAGCATCTCTGCTGCAGGGTGAAGACCAGGATGTAGTTTTTCATCCCTTCAAACACACTCACAGTGTTAACACAGACACCAAACATTCCCATCATGCACTGTTCTTTTCTTTTCTTTTTTTTTTACTTTGAGGGCTGCAATTCTGTTCTTCAAAAGGATCATTTATTTCCCTTAGATTTTTTTTACAGATATATTCACAAAAAATCTTAAAAATGGAAAACCTTCTAAAAGACCTAAATGGAGAGTTTTGACTCATTCAGAATATCTTCAATCTATTTTCCTCATTTCATGCCTTAAATAACAGATAGTTATCTTATTACTCTTGTTTACACCTGGCATTGACAAATGCATTTACAATCCATAAAGTCCTCTTTCAAAAATTTAGCGTAAATGATTAAATAAGTTGAAACTGTGTTCAAACAGCTGCTAAATGTTGGCAGCTTAGCATGCTTCAGACACTGATTAGCCTCCGATATAGCAAACTAACACAGTGTTTTTTACACAAAGAAAGAAAACTTAATGTAAATATTTGCCAAATTTTCAAGGTCAATATAATGAAGAATTTGTCATAGACAGTGTTTCACAAAGTTCATAAACACTCCAACAGCAACAAAACAACAAAGAAGAAGCCTATATTGGTTATTGTTTAAAGTATTTGAAAGATTTGACAGGCTTATCAGTTGAAAATCAAGATTTATTTAGGCAGCACATTTAAAACCCACAGTTGACCAAAGTGCTAAACAGGAATAACATATGAATAATAATAATTTAATAACAAATACGAATTTAAATCAATAGAATAATAAAAAGATCAAGATGTCAGCTCTTACATGAAAAGGTAAGCTGTTCCAGAGAGTGGGGGCGACCACCACAAAGGCTCGCTTGGGTCTGTTTTTGTGCCTGGATCTGAGCACATCTAACTAACATCTAACTGGAGTGTGAAGGTGCAAAAGTTCAGCTAGATAA
This sequence comes from Lutjanus campechanus, assembly GCA_027495735.1. Taxonomy (NCBI): domain Eukaryota; kingdom Metazoa; phylum Chordata; class Actinopteri; order Lutjaniformes; family Lutjanidae; genus Lutjanus; species Lutjanus campechanus. The sequence goes on from JAJHUR010139722.1 coordinate 8,289, forward strand.
CGTGGCGCCAACTCATTTAAAATCTTAAAAACAACCAAGAAAATCTTAAAATCAATCCTGGAACACAGAAAGCAAGTGAAGGGAGGCCAACACTGGTGTCATGTGATCATGCTTTCTTTTTCTGGTTAAAATACAAGCGGCTGCATTTTGTACTAACTGCCGATGACAAAGAGACAACTGATCCATAGAGAGAGTTTCACTAATCTAACCGAGAGGTAATAAAAGCATGAATAAATCTATGTATTGCATTTAATGCTGAAATCATAAGAAAGCTCAAATAATTAAGAATTTTCACAAAGCTTTGGTGAAAATTCTTTCACCAAACAATTCACACCTGTACTCAAAGTTGTCCTCTTGTGATCAGATCACCCAGTAAACATGTTAATACCAGGTGTAAACAGGGCCTTAGTTATGAAAGTATGATGAAAGTTTAAAGCACCAGAAACACCAAGTAAGTGGACGTAGTAATAGGAGAGCTCTTTTTTTACTCTTCTTACTCTACACTGCTGGAATTGAATCTTCTTCTGCATGCTGTTTATTTCAGATATGATCATTTCTTAAATAAATGTAAATGCAGCCATATTGCCTGAAGGGTTTTTCCATTTTATAGCTGATTGCATCGGCAGCAGGCAGACTTAGAGCGAAGCCATTTCACACTCCCTCCGATAAGGCTGAAATAATTCAAATTGTAATCCGTCACAGATTATCAACTACCTGCTTTTAGCTGTAACTGATAAACATAATCCACCAGATTACCAAAGATCAGCATTCCAACATGCCCAGCATATTTTTGTGGTTGTTTTGCCTCCGAGCTGAAGGAAAAGTGTAATTTTTGTAACATGTATGACTTCACTCTGGACTGAATGTTCCCTCCCAAGCTGTAGATACAGTATCTGTACAAAACAGGAGGCACCACAAGCCTGGCATTGTTTCTCACAGATAAGAACAGGATGAAATGGCCAGAAAACTGTGGGCAGGCAGCGACGTCAGCAGCACTCACAGTGTTAAGACATGAGACAGTCTGTCGCTGTGTGCTGCATGTAAGAAAATCATGCTGATATAAATGTTGGTATAGATGTTTTATCATCACCATTACAAGGTGCTCAACATCTGTTTTTCTGGAAAATAAAGCATAAAACCCATTTGGTCAGTGGATGCCACAGATTTAAAGAAGCTTTCAGAATCCTTAAATACTCTTCTCTCCATCTCAGTTTAAGAATGATCTGTCCACAGCATAAGTTACAGGAATTTTTGTGCAATGCAGCTCAACTGTAGCTTAATTTTTATGTTGTGAATCCAAATTTAAAACTATTAATACTGGCTGTATTTTCCTACTGGTTTCCATCATCTGTAATGCAGATTTAGCAAGCAGATTCCACGTCGGGCTCCAATCTTTCTAGGGTTGGTAAACAAATGAGTAAATGAATGAATGAATGAATGAATTCAATTATTTTGGTCCTTATTTGCAATTTTCCAAGATTAAATAAATAACAAGGCTTTAAATTAGGAAGAAAACCAAAAAAAATAAAAAATCATTTCACACAAACAAACATTTCTGTTAGGCAACCCTTTAGAACTATTTACAAAACAAAAAGTTCCTAATATCTTGCTCAATAGAAAACGAAATGAGTTAAAATGTTTGAGTTCAGATTATTTTTTGCTGAAAAGAGCTGCATAATTTGGTATTCAGAGGGAAAATAGAGACATCTAATTTAATTGGTGCACTTCCAATTAATCAGCTCCAATGACAAGTGCAAGTCATTCCAAGTAGGCCCACTGATTCAAAACTGTGAAATTTGTCTACAAGCAAGCATACGATTCAACAAATTGAAAATACAGTTCCCAAACAGATTCACCAATGCCAACTGGTCTGGAATCTCTCAATTCATTTTTTTATTTCCAAAGGGCATCATCAGTCAGTAGAGTCTAATGCATCTGCGCACAACTGAACAGACGTACAACCAAGCAGAGCAAGAAAACGTGTAGCATGGCGCTGAGCGACACATGCAAGTTGGGGCATTGTTTTGTCCATTTTCAAGCAGAAAAGACCAGTGGCCTGGTCACAAACTACCTCAAATTACATCTGAACAGAACACCAAAATAAAACACTAAACATAAACACGTGGAAATCTCTCTGAATGGGATCATCAATATATATTTTGGTCTAAAATGAACTTTTACTTTAAAATATGTGTGTGGTAGGGGCATCCGTTCATACCACGTGCCAAGGCTCAGTCAGAAATTGAAAATGTTAATGACTGTTGTCAGGACATAAAACCAATGATCTGTTGATCTTTTCCAAACAAAGACTGTGTGCAACAATAGCATAGCTGTCAGTCCTAAAAAAGGTTAAATCAAAAATCGAATCGTAACCTTAAAAGCAAAAGTCAAATCTAATAGTGGATTTGGAGAATCATGACATGCCTTATATGTTCCTTATAATTAGTGCCAAATTACATAGTCCTTTCAGGAAATTTCCTAGGAAAGGATTAAGAAATAGACCTTTTCACAGCAGCCATTTTGACATGAAATAATCAGGTTCACAAAGGTGCCACCAATGATATTAATTAAGGTTTCATTGTTGCTGTTGTGCATGTTGGCTCACTGGAAAGTCTCTGCTACACTAAATGGGACCTTAATGACTATCATTGGTAACACCTGTGTTTGCCCCACTATTTCATGTCAGAATGGCTGCCTGTGAATAAGATCTATTGTAGACCCCTCTAAAATACCTTATTAATTCATCCAGATGGGCTGAAACATTTTTGAGGATTCTGTTGGCAATACCTGCAAAACTGCTCTAAGTTTTGTAAACTAGCTTTGGGTTTTTTTCAAGGACTGCTGGGGATTTATCTCTCTGAAAAATGGAGGCTTGGCTCTGTGACTCGAATGTAATGATGATCAGACAGAGAGGCAAAAGCTCTGGTCATCTTGTTTCTTCAGCCTTGCGTGTCCGAATATGAAGTAAAACGGGGTTATTCTTCTCGTTTTGTAAGTTAAATTTAAATACCCGTATCTCCTGCACATTATGGGAAAATATGTTTTTTCATGCCTCATCTGCAGCACTTCACTCCTCTCACTCTGCTGCGTCTAATAATCTGAGAACTAATCTTTCCATTTTCAAAAAGTAATATTATACCATTGTTGTAATAATGATGTCAGTTATTCCATTACAAGACGTCGTGAGCACTTAATAAATCTTTAATTTTACAACCTGGACTCAAAGTTGTGAATGTGAGAGCGTACAAGATGACAAAACATACATATTTCTCATAATACCATGCAGTGTTAGCGAGATAAAGAGTTACTCTTTGTTTTACCTGATATGACTTTATACACGCAGTTTATATATAGGGTTGGGATAATAGGTGTCAATGCAATATGTTGTGGAAATGAGTGTTTCTGCCACCTGCTATCGCACCTTTATTCCTGTCTCGAAGGTGTCAAATCACTCATGAGAGGTGAGAGATTGGAGCTGACAGGAATATCAGCTGCTCATTGTGTTTGTCTGAAGACTCTGAACACAGCAGATTGAACAAAATGACTGCAAAGAGATAGTTCGGGTTATGTGAAGTGGGGCTGTATGAGGTACTTGTCGGTAGTGTGTAACCTACAGTAGAACAGTCAGCAGTTTGGAGAAGCAGAGAGGAGTACTGACCCAGAAGTTTAACAATGTGCTGCTGTGGACAGGGTCAGCAACAAAATGGATTTTAGTCATTTAAAAAATATCAGTTTAAGTGTACGCTGCAGCTAGAATATTTTCACCATGTTACCTAAGACAGACAGCCTTTTCTGATGGGAAATCCCATCATATAAGCCAAAAAGCACTCTCTCTTACTAAACCAAACTCCATTTGGAAAAACAGTAATTTTACCAC
>JAJHUR010139723.1:0-10476 GCA_027495735.1 Lutjanus campechanus
GAGGCTTAATTTCTCAAAAATGATACAGTAAAAATGCTTGATACTGAGTGAGTGAGTAGTCAGGATGGTCCTGAAGTCAAATGTATCAACCATTGTCAGAAATTATGGACCAAAGTGTCCTTACTGTACAGTACAAATGGTGTATTAGACCTTTTTTTGAGCAAAAAAGGGATATTTAAAGGTTAATTTCTCAAAAATGATAGACAACTTTGTTGTGAATTGGCGCTATGTAAATAAAATTGACTTGGCTTGACTTAAAATATTTCAGAATGAAAAATACAGGCTCCACAATTCCTTGAATTTGGCATTTTAAATTAATTGCTAAAATTAAACACTGAATGTTGAATAAATTTACATCACTAGATTAAATAAAGCAAGTGAAAAGAAAAATGCTGCATGTTCCTACAAACAACACAGCTTATCTGAATGTATTTGAACAGGGCCAAACATTTTACACATATCCTTAATCACATTTTTGCACAGGGACTGAAACTGCTGCAAAAACTGAACTGTTCAGCAGATTGAGTAAATGTCTGAAAACAACAGGAATGTGTTAATAATTATAGTAATTAATAATAATTATTATTATTAATAACACGTCCACGTTGTATTTGCTTTGCCCTCTTCAGATCAAATAATTTCTACTTGGCGATGCTGCTCTTCATGCTGTTTCTGTGCATGCTGCCACCATCTTTGCCATAGTGAGATACAGACCGTCACAGCACTGTGGACCATTCAGGTAAACTGGAACTCTGTATGACCAATGCACATTTATTTACTATGATTAGAATGGAAGACAGACAGCCACTGTTTCTATTTCGACTGCAATTTTTTCTTATTATGTGGCTTTGAACTATGAGTTGATAATCAAGTAATCAAGTAGTCAATTTATGTGAATAATTGGTGTTAAAATACCCTCTGCTCCCAGCAGTCTTTCAAGTGGACACACTGTTAAACCAAACTCCATTCTAAAAGCAGCTGTTTCATGATAGGGTCACATTTTTTCACGACAAAAACTTTAATTACACCATCACTAAGACTCTTTTATGATTCTCTGTGATCAACAAACACAATTGGCACAAAATAAAAAATATAATTTAGTCACATCACTAACTTCACTGTAAAAAGTGTATTTCAGTTGTAGTTGAAGTAATATAATGTTTTGAATGAGTCTTAGTGTCTATTTTTGTGGATTATAGCAGCCATGTCTTCTTCAGTTGAGCCAGCGTTTTCTCCTGTTGACTCAGAAAGAAGGTTTAATCTAATGCAAGATACGTTTATTATGTTAAATATAAAAGTGTCCAAATGAAATAGTTAAATTGGGTTGTTTAAATTTTCACAAACTCACTGAATGAAACCATCTATATCATATTCAATCGATTATTTATCACAAAATATTGTTTTCAAAATTATTCTATTGATTTAAAACTATTTAATTCCCCCCTCCAGAGTTTGTTATCAGAACTGTGTCCATAGCAACGGTCTGTTATTCACAATGATGGATCTTAGGATGCTTTAATTGAATTAAGTATTTAACAAAGTCATGCAATTAACAGAAATAAATTACATTGAGTTAATATATTCATATCAGATTTTTTTTATTCCCCAATACTGATATTGGCCCCAGAAGTATCAGTCAGTCTGTATTTATGACTGACTGAACTGGACTTGATAAACCTTCTAGAATTTTCATTCATTGATATTGACGTGATCTGCTTTTACTGAAACAAGAATAACAAGTTAAGGGGACATAACTAATTTCAAGTTTATATAATCCAAAAAAAAAAGACTGGCGTCACTAAAGAAGCTGATTAGCTTTTTTTTTTTTTTAAATCTACATATATTATACATATATATCTGTTTATTGAGATCATACTCTAAAAAGTCACATTTTCATCAGATGACAGCCGATGGGTTCCAAGATTGTATTTCGGTCTTTGTGTTCTGCCTCTTGTTCTCCACACAGTCTGTTCACCTGCATACAACCAATCAAAAAACAGAAGGTAGAGTGCAACTTTTTACTTTTATACTTTTATCTCTTTATATTTTATTTAGGATTTTACCAATATACTACGGAGCCCCTAAAGTTCCATAAAGGAAGGCGCTCGAGATACAATTATTTCCCACGCTTTGATTTGTTTGTGCATACGTCTCTCCGTACTGACCACTTCAGATGTTCACAGCCGCACCCGCGATACAATGGAGAGAAGAACTCAGCTCATCGTTTTAGTATCTTGTGTGCTCGATTTAGTATCTCGAGCTTTTTTTTTCTCTTAATGGAACTTTAGGGGCTCTGTAATATACAAAATACGAAGACAAAACAAAAATAGAAACCCTAAGCAGTATGCAGTGTGGGTATTACCCAGTACTAATACCACAAAAAGTCCAGCAGGGGTCAGTAACCAGAGGAAACCAAATTCAGTCAGCAGGAGTGAACAACAACAAATGAGCAGAAATACACAAAAAGTCCATTTGATGTAGCCAGTCTGAGTAAGTGCAGGGAACTAAATATTACTCCAGACACAGACATGAAAAGATTGTACAGTAGATGTAAACAGCAGAGAGGATATATGCACAAATTAAACACACTGTTGCCTAATGTGATCCATGACTGTGATGTGACTTCATTAAAGCAGCAGACAGCTGCTTGTTTCAGTGGTGAGCGGTACTTGGACCAGTTTGGAGACAAATGTGTTTGTCTTTAGCAGTCTGGATTATGTCCACATTTTATTTATTTTTTTATTTGACCTTTATTTAACCAGGGAAGTCCCACTGAGATTCAAAATCTCTTTTACAAGAGAGACCTGGCCAAGGTAGCAGCCAATCACAACATATTAAGATGCAACAAATACAGCATATTAAACAAAAAAAAATTAATCAATAATAATAATTTAAAAAAAGAAAATTCCACAATAAAACAACAAGAACAACTATTAAAACACAGTGGACCTCTCAAGAAAAACACATGTTGGGACATAAGGGGCTGCAGATGACAGGAAGCACTGCTGACATATTACTGTTTGTTCAGTAACTGGCAGTCCGCACATTTGAACAAGCTGCTGTCTGGATCCTCACTGTAGGTGTGGTTGTGTTTCTAAATGTTAAAGGGACAGTTCACCCCCAAATCGAAAATACACATTAGTGCTATATTTATCCATCTATATGAGTTGCAGAGTTTTGGAGGTATCGGCCGTAGAGGTATCTGCCTTCTCTCCAGTATCATTTTTTAAATTAATTTTTTGCTGCTTTAATCACAACAAGCTGAGAGCCATTTAGTTCCATTATATTGGAGAAAAGGCAGACATTATTATGGCTGATATCTCCAAATCTCTGCAGCTCACACCCAAAAAACAATATAGAAGGATAAAAAGTACTACTGGCCAGGATAAAATTATGTATTTTCTATATTTGGGAGTAACCAATACCTTTAGCATCAGTAAAAATTCTTCAATATATGTTTTATTTCAGTGGTCAAGAGAAGATCTATGACATCATCTCTGAGACGGTAGCCAGTGATTTCCCTCTGCACACTCAGAAATAGGGGTAGGCCTACAGAAGCGGGACATTTCTGTACTTAAAGGTACAGTTCTGTCCTACTGTAACCTAGAGGGCCAATTATTGTACTCTTAAGTACCTATGTGTACCTTTTGGGGGGAAAAAAGGCACATAAATGTTCCTGAATAGCAAAAGGTACATATATGTACTCCTAAGGTACACATACTTACCCTCTAAAGGTACAATATCAGAAACAGTTTGTTAGAAAAAATGTAGGCCTGTAAGACTATTATTATTAGGCTACTGTAGGACTAAATATGACTTAACATAGGGCTAATTATAGACCCTTTTACAGCTGACGTCATCGAGTGGCTGCGCGCGCATTTTGGCAACAGAAGTAGCGGTCTCCTCCAGTCATCCAGAGGAGTTATCAAGCTGCAAAGGTTGAATTAAACATTTTACCAGCACCAAAATCACCCAAACATTTGTTTATGGAGTATATGATACTTCAGAATTGATATTTCAGTGGTCGATATAAGTTGTTCAAACTTCCGAAAAATTGTGACTGTTTTAGAGCAATTGATGGCGTCTATGACTGCAACCTATTAAACTTGTTGATTAGACTGAGAACGCGATTAAAACTGCTCGTGTTTGCTGCGGCCCATTGACAAGCTGCTGTGGTCCGCCGTACTTCTGTTGCCAAGATGCGCGCGCAGCTTTCTCATTGTTTACTAACTGTAAAAGGGTCTATTAAAAATGAATAAATTATTTTTGAATGAAGGTATTCATTTTTAATTTTATCCTAATTTGTTTGTGTGTACGCACGCACACACCACGGATGTATTATACATGACACACAAACACCGCGCGCGCGCACACACACGCACAGCAGGCAAGGGGGTTACATATACGAAACAGGCTTAATGTCCAGAATATGATTATTTATAGTTACTTATTTACTTTTATTATTACTATTATTACTTTAATTTAATTAATTAATTAATTTATTTTTTCTTGGTATTTGACCAGTCATGATGCCTTACTGGCGGAGAGTCTTGTCGGCTATGAGACGATGAGACATTTTAAAACTTTTGTAATCAATGTAAATCCAATGAGAAATCGCTAACATAACATACCTCCAAGCATAAAAATGGGAGGGAAAATATATCTATAACCTTACTCAGCTTGGTAAATTTACATCATTAAGAAACATCATCCAACTGTTTTTTCACTTTAATAATAATAATAATAACAACAGCAACAACAACAACGAATTTTCTGAGTCTGAAGTAATGTTAATTAATGTTAATATTCATTAAATTCTGAGTCTGGAGTAATGTTAATTAATGTTAAATCTTGCCTTAAAAAAGTCTAGGGCAAAGAATGCGCAAGCAAAACCGTTGAATTTTGTGCAGCTGGAACACGCTCAAACTGTATCAGTAGCTACTTGGGCTCATATCCCTTTAAGAACCGTGTAGTGTAGTGACGCCAATACACGCCACGCCCACTACACGACACGCCCACTGCACGACACGCCTCTGTCTTGCAGACAGATACACTTGCGATATATCGATATAGTTCAAATTTGGGCTCCTTGCTCTGCTGTGCTGCTGACCCGGAGCTCTCTGCACTCATAGACATATATACGTTTATATACGTTTATTTGTCTATGTCTGCACTGCTCTGCGCGCCCCCGCCCCTCCTCTTTCGTGCACAGTGGGGAAGGAAGAGACACTCCGGCACTCTTCAACAAGCATGGAGGCAGTGTTGCTAACTTGGCGACTTTCTCGCTAAATCTGGCGACTTTCCAAATCTTCTTGGCGACTTTTTTGACAAAAGCGACTAGCGACAAATCTAGCGACTTTTTCTGGTGTTTGGTGACTCTGACGTGAAAGCACGTATCGTTTACTGTCCTCAATGAGCAGCGGGTCCTGCCGTGAGCACCTCCCCCGTCCCAAGGCACTCACAGGCGGTCAGTCTGACAGCAGCCTCACGCAGCAGTCCCAGCTGCAGTCAGAGCAGAGAGGAGACCCACACCACTCCCTTGTTTAGTTTTCTTAAGTTTGGTTTAGTTTCTAACCTTATGCTCCACTTAGGAGCCTACAACAAGTTACAGTAAAACATTACAGTTTTTGCCATAACTATAACATTTTTAACAATTTTTTGTATGGTTTCATGAAATGAGATATCAATCCTCCGATTTGTATCAAATAACTTAATCCTCTCTCCTACAGCGTCTGTTACAATTACATGCAAATTTCCAATTATGCAAATTAGGCAACGGTGTCATTTAGCGCCCCTTACAGAGCTTTAATTTTAAAAAAGGTACTCCTGTTGTTATACAGTATTTATGTTTACATAAATACATTTATTTGAAAAACTGAACATTTTTTCATGAACCAGGTGAAGAAACCTGTTTATTATTTATTCATTTGATTTTGCCACTGTTCACTGAAATAGCCGGTTTCAATAAAACTACTTGTGACATGTCACATTTGGCTTTGACTTTGGCTGAACATTTGCTCTCACTTTGCGGAAAAAATATCGGGATATATATCGTATATCGAAAAATTAAGTTATAATTACCTCATTAAATTGTGATAAAATATGTTATTAATTCATTTTGGAAAGATATTTCACTTCTTTACTTGTCACTTTACTTAACACTTTACACTGCTACAGTTGAAGTTTGAAGCCGTGCTGGTAGTAAAAATATTGTGATGGTAGTAAAATAGGTAGTAAAAAGGTAGTAAATTCAATTTAAGAATCTCTGTATAAACCCTGTGCTGAGAGCTTTTACAGTTTATTTTTTTCACTTGAACTAACCTTTAGCTAATTTGATGTACTGTATGTTTACGTATATAATGGACAACCAGAGTATAATTGTTATCAATTGTTATCCAGAGTATAATTGTTATCAAGAGAAAAGACTTGTTTTGTAACAAAATGGTTCATCAATGGTTCTAAATAAAGAGCTAAATGAATGAACTGATATTTGTGTTTTTTGAGATTATTTATCTATTTCTACATAAAAACATAAGGAACAAATGTTGTTATATCTATGCTGCTAAATTAAATTGTTCAGATTAGAAATGTAGGTCTGTTTTATAGGGATATAATGGAGAAAATAATAATAGCACGAACAATAAGTAATAATTTATTGTTTGTGCATTAACAACATTTCAAAGATCAGATTATTTGAACTTTTGCTTGAAGTATTTAACTGTCAGTGTTGGGGAGCAGTGAACTACATGTAATTAAAATAGTTACATTTTGTAGAAACTTATTGGTGGCTCAGCTTCATTCATATTTACATTGTGACTTTTTGCCATTTTTGGGGCAGTTAACTTATGAAACTACAATTTGTGGCCATAACAGGAAGAGGAATGATGTTTTATTTTCATTTCACCATCACACGATACAAAACCAGAGCTGACATTCTCATGGCCACCTGAAGGCATTTTGATGTTGCAGGCAAGGTTAGGCTTTGGTGCCTCCCCATGAACACTGCCACCACACTACCACCAGTGTTTTACAACAGCCAATCACAACACAGTTTTTTATACAACAGCCAGTCAAAGCAGAGATATATTCTACAACAGTCAATCACAGCACAGGAGGATTTTACAATAGCCAATCAAAATACAGGTGTTTTTGTTTGTTTGTTTGTTTCTTTTTGTTTCTTTTTGTATGTTTGTTTTTTTGTTTGTTTGTGTTTTTAAATGAAAGTTTTTCACATTAGAATACAGTACAGTAGATGAACCATTAAACATAATTCATACAATTAGTTGGTTAGTTAGTTGGTTGGTTAGTTAGTTAGTTAGTAAGTAATCGACTGAAACTGTAAACAGTTTGGCTGTAGGTTTTTATTTATTTATTTGTATTTATCTCGTTGATTTAGTGAGCAGAGTGAATGGTCAAGCTGATGTTTCTCCTTTCCACCTGTAGATGGCAGTATGAGTCTATTTACTGTAAATGAAGGTCTGTTTTTACCGTTTGATTACACAGACAGCAACAATTCTCCAGGTTATTGTTGAGATGTAGTTGATTAAACCAGTTATATACAGCATGTATTTACTTTCTAAAAGTTGTATCACATGTCTATATGTAGTGTTGGGGAGTAGTTAACTACATCTAATCAAACTGGTAGTTTAACCATATTTTCTCAGTAGCTTCAGTCGCAGTCACACATTTATTTATTCATTTATCTATTTATTTATTCATTTATTGATTGATTGTGTCCCTCAGCCTCCTCAGTCCTCATACTGAACCATGTTGTCCTACGTGATCAATCTTCTCCCATCACCCTCAGGGATTTGATGGAGACCTGCTCCTCCATTTGCCCTCTTGATACTGTGCCCTCTAGATTACTTCAGGATGCCATTAATATTACTGGACCATCTGTTCCATTATGAACCATCCTCTCTTGCCATGTTCTTGAAGCCCATCTACAGAAACCACACCTATATTCTACCATACTATCAAACTACAGACCCACCTGTAAGCTTCCTTTTGCATCCAAGATTCTAGAAAAGTTGGCTTCAAAGAAACTTCTGGAAGTGGTTGAAGGAAATTAAGTCTTTGACAAATACCAGTCAGGCTTTCACCAGAAACACAGCACAGAGACGCTTTTCTAACGGTCACAAATGACATTCTAATGCAGCTAGACTGCTCCTCAGTCCTGCTGTCAATCTGGCTGCTCACCTAAAAGCCATCCACTAATCAACCCCAGCAGCACAAATACCCCGGCTCTGCACTCCAGTCTTCACCAGATTGTTGAGTCTGCATTTGTGATCCACCACTCAACAGTTACCTGTTTGCCTGCCACTCCAGCCTGCCTGCCTGTTACTAGCCCTGTTCAGCCTGCCTGCTTGTCTTGCTCCATCTGAAAGTCCTGGATCAGCCCATAACCCTTGCTTTTTTGAGAGTAAATCCACTTCAAACTCAAAAGTTTTTTGTATCTGCTGATGACAAGGTTTCCTCTTGTGCTCCTCTTGCAGGGGGACTCTGTGGTCAGTCCTTGGACCATTTTTATATACAGTATACTCCCCTTAGGTCAGTGTTTCCCAGTCTTTTTCTGGCATGCCCCCTTCTGGAAGATGACAAAAATGCGAGCCACCCAACCCCCAAATTTTTAATCAGTCATTAACAATAACTGGAACTGACTAAAAACTAAATTAAAAAGGAATTTTAGCAACATAGCAGGATAGAATCAGCAAACTCTTGTTTATTTATCCTACATAAATCATATTCATTCAACTGTTTCACTCTTTATTTCTCTCCTGGTCTTCTGTGCCCCTCCTGCAGTGGCTCTGTACCCTTCCAGGGGGGCCTGCCCCCAGTTTTGGTCACCTGATCTGTCTGGTTGTGTGTTTTATTCTTGTTACTGTGGCGATAAGAAACTCTTCTTGTCCATTTAAACCCAGTGACCAAACCTCTGAACAGGCGTCTGGCCTGAATTAGTAACTGGATGTTGTTGGATGATGTTTAAATGGCAGTAGGGTTGGGCGGTAATAAGGTAATAAGGTATACCGGCGGTGTCTCTCAAAAGCAACGGTATCAGTTTCAATACCGTCATTACGTCCTTAAAAAACATTGCATTGCACTTATATAGGAGATAAGGATTAATATAAGATATAATTTATTCAATGCCTTAAAATGATTCTATGACCCGCAGCACTTATATGTGGTTGAATTTTCAGTTTTACTTCCACAGTAGTTTTTTAGAGTTTTGCTTTTTAACTTTAAGTGATAATTAACTACGATGTTGAACGTTGCAGTGTGCGCGGTGCGAGCGTCTGCTCCGCTCAGTGTGGAACCTGTTTCAGCTCAATATCATGACTTTGAAAACACCAAATGACCTATTTTAACGAATTTTGTTAGATTAAAATATGAAGAAGTGTAAAATCTCACTTTCACGAGGCTGCTCATTCAGACAGAGGTAGATCACAGGCTGAAGTGGGCTTTTTATCCTCACATGCAGCCGCAGCTGCGCAGTTTATATTAGCCTATGTTCATTATAATGTTGATTAATGCTGAAATAACATTCTGCCTCAGTAATAATTATTAATACCATCAGATAAAACACTAAAATGATCAGGTTTGGAACATGTATACATACATCGGGATAATGCAGGATAGTTTCGATCCTGTTTCCAGGATAGAAAATCCAATTTTATGAAAAATATTAATCCCTACGCCCCCCAAAAAGCTCTCTTGCGAAATGTATCACTTGTCGTCTGTTTCTTAAACCTTTGGGACTAAAAAGTGGATTTATCTTCATGTTTGCTTGTAAACCTGTGTGCAGCAGCACCATGGAGGAATCCACTGCGCCGTTTACATGGTGAGTAAATGACACTGTGCTTGTGTAGCCTACTGACGTTTTTGGCTGCGCGAGTCAAACCGTGTTGCCGCTAAGTTGCATTTTCATGACCGCTTATATCACGGAGAGCCGCTCCCGATGTGAACCGTGAACCGCGAACCCGACTCATCTCCAAGCGGACTGCAGTGGCGCTGACCGCGGCCCGAGCCTCCTTTCTGTCCCCCTCCAACAAGCAGGTGTTGTGATGCTGAACTCGTGTGTGCAGGAGAGCAGAGAGAAAGACGTTTTTAAAAGTCTGTTTATGTTCAGCTCTCTGTACTTTTATATCATCACACTGAATCTTCATGTTTTTAAATGTAGTTTCTCTCCTCTGTCGGTGTTTTTTACTGTCAGGTGTCTGTTTTATTACACAAGGTTGATGTCTGTCGGTCTGTGCTCGCTCACAAGCGGTTGCTTGCACTTATGAAGCGCGTGCTGCTCATCTAGTGGGAGGGGCTGAGGACAGAAAACCAAACCAAACTCAGATGAGACTCAAAAATCAACCGTTTTCAGGCTTTCTACCTACTGCAGCTTTAAGTCATAATTTTTAATTAGTCACGGTAATACCGTATACCGCGGTAAAATGTGGAGACGGTATGACGGTATCAAAATTTGGATAC
>JAJHUR010139724.1:0-12994 GCA_027495735.1 Lutjanus campechanus
GGGACTGGAAAAATTTAAAATACGCTGTTCTTTAGTGGACAGAGCCTCATTGAGCTAGACATGATTTCTCTTCTGATGTGGAGTTGCACCAACAACACTGTCAGAGCGATTCGTCTTTCCCCCTCATCTGGGCCACCCGTACGAAATCTGCAGTCAGTCTCTGCACTTCAAGGTGCTTTAAAGGGCTGTTGGTGGATGGAACATGTCGAGTAGCCAAGTTTATACAAACTAATAAGCCAGCAGACTTTCCACTGCGACTGTAAGGTTTCAGCAGCAGGGAGTCCCAGACTGAGTCTCCTCCTCAGGCATCGTGACAGAGAGACTCAGCGGCTTAAAGACAGACACAAGAAAGCATACAGAGAGCAGACATGACCTGTACTTCAATCATGTGGCCTTCAGGTGCTGAACAGGTCAGCAGATTGAGTTTAACTGTTTCTCTGAGGTAGAGCTGCATCTCAGGATGTAACCTACTGTTTCTGGATCTTTGGATCTGCCAGGTTATACTAACTAAACTATCTAGCTAACAGCAGCTACGAGGGATGGTCTGGTGTTACAAAAAAAAAATCATAATACCGAATCGCAATACTTAAGAATCGCAGTCCATATCGAATCAGCCATGAATTATCGTGACAGTATTGGACTGGGAGATGAGTGTATCGTACCAGCCTCTGCTGAAATGTTGTCCAATATTTGTTTGGAGAATTAATTCAACAGATGGCAAATTCTTACATATTGCACCTTTAAATTTCCATTGTCACTTTGTTCTCAAAAATTGGACCAGATAATAGATAGATAGATAGATAGATAGATAATGATAGATAAATGAGGGATATATGCAGCAGCAGTGGAAATATCTTTAAAAAGTGCATTAAATTTCCTGTGGTTTTGTTCATGATGGGTTGTGGAAAAATAGGTCTGAATGCGTTTGAGGTGGTGTCTACACAGCGCCAGATATTCCATACTCCATCTGATGGCTGTCTGTGGCTGTTAATTTTCAAAAAAGCCTCCTCCAGGCTTCGGCTTCCAGCACTGAGAGACAGGCAGCGCTCCTTGACGCAGATAAAAAATGGCAGCAGCAGCAGCCGTGGAGAGCTCCCAGTTCCCTGCTCATGGTGGCTGCAGTGGCGTCTGTGCGGTGAAGACTGAGTGACGGCGACTGAGCGGCACATGTTGAAACAGCAGACAAAAATAAACTAATATATCTATCTACATGGATGAGGCAGAGTACAATCCATCCAGGATTTTAGATGTGTTTTCCTTAGTCAGAAACACTTCAAATTAGATGCAGCCTTTCAAATTAAAAGCCTGGTTAGAATCCATCTGCAGCAAGCACTTCACGTATGACCTTATGCACTGAGAGCTGAACAGAGCTGCAGGGAAAATGGATCCTTTGAACTTTAGACACTCACTTAAATGAGTATTTTCAAACTCAATCCAAATAAGCAGCGCTATCGCAAAAACAAGAAGAAACTGACAATCACAGGTTCATTTTAAAAAACACAAACTTGATACCAAATATCAGGCATGTGTAGCTTTTTAGACCAAATTTAATTCAACATATTTGAAAAGAGCACAGAACGAAACAAAAACAGGATAAAACAGTATTTTTTTAAGGTATTTTTGATTTTTTTCACTATTTAATTATGCTGGAAAATATATTTTAAAACATCAAACTAAAAGATTAAGATTAAACCTTGAAATGTGCCAGCCTCCTAGTGATTAAATTTTTAATAAACGTCGACGTCAACTCGTCTTACAGAGAATTTGAGTGAAAATGGAAAGTTTACCAGCAGTATCAAGTGGGACAAGGGACGCTTAGGGTTGACGGAAATCAGGGACACAACTTTAAAGGGCCAATATTTTTTATTAAAAGATAAATCGATTTTAAAACAAAGATGATTATAACATCACATTTCTATACCCATGTTATCAGTAGGTGTTGTTAGTTTTAGATTCTGAAGGATTTTAACACATCTTTAAAATGTTCAAAGTTGTGAATTCTTGTCTGGCACAAGGTTGTTTTCTGACAGAGAGGAAGTTTAGAAATCAAAAAAATTAAAGCAAACCAAAACATTTCATAAATCACTTTATAATTTAATTTTCACTTAAAAATGGAATTAGACTGTTGGTACTGATAATTTTTAAACCTTGTTTTGGTAGAATATAATTTGTCCCAATTCTGAAGACTGGGTGAGCACTAAAACTGCTGTAAATAGTTTTGATTAAACGAATCTCAGTCTGCTCAGAAGAAGAGAAAGTAAGTTTAGGTCAGTTTTATAATGAACATAAACAGAGTCTGATAACAGCAGATCCAGACTGGATAATTCACTGGACTTTCAAAGTAAAAGAGAAATGTCCCACAGTTTTACTCAAAACAGCTACAAGTTATAAGAACAAACCGTAATTTAGGCAAAAGATTGTATTTTTGGCAACTTAAATGAGAGAAACTGTTGAATTTCTATGTGGAAAAGTCATGAGCCAGTCTGTTGTCCCTACTGACTCTTCACTTCATCACACTTCATCACACTTCACTCTGAAAACTGAGAGCCGAGGACGACTCGCTCTTTATTAGCAGCTGAAAAAATTTATTACTTTATTAATATAACAACTAATTTACCCAAAATAATAATTAAAAAAAACTTTATTTTATTGAATTATAAACCTGAAAAATACACACATGAAGCACATTAAGTGGCAAAATTAATTACCATAATTTCTAATATATCCTGTTTTATGGCTGCAACTAATGATTATTTTCGCAGTTGATTAATAGGTCGAGTATTTTCTAGATGAAATGATTAATAGTTGTTTGTTTTAAAATGACAAAAAAATGGTGAAAAATATCGTTTAGTGTTTCTCAAAGTCCAAGATGACGTCCTCAGATGTCTTGTTTTGTCCACAACCTAAAGTTTACTGTCAGAGAGGAGTGAAGAAACCAGAAAATATTCACATTTAAGAAGCTGAAATCAGAGAATTTGGACTTTTTTTTCTTAAAAAAACGAATCTAAATGATTAATCAGCTATCAAAATAGTTGGCGATTAATGGAATAATCAATGAATAATTGTTTAACTGATGAATCGTTACAGCTCTACCCTATTTCTCAGATTCCTGTTTTACAAAATATTGGACCTTAAATTCAGAAGGATCGCTTTGACACATTAATTTAATCACAATCATCAAACCTTTCCTTGAACTGGAGAAAACACAATGTTGCAGGTTGTGTTGTTTGAAGCTTATATGAGGAAAAACTGCAGAATTTGTTTGTGGAAAAGTTGCGACCTGGTCAGTCGTCCCTCCGTCTGGTTATTGATGACAATTAAAGTATCAATGACACAATGATTGTAAACAGACGGGCACTTGCAGGCACTGTAATGAAATATAAAATGAGTGCTATGGGAACTAGAATGAGTCAGATTTTAAAACCTAATTCACTAATAGAGTTTTCCATAACAAACAGCTCATCCTTCTGTCTCCACGTGTTTTACATATTTAATAAGATAATCCTAAAAATGATATTTCCAGTATCAGTTGGCAGCAACAAAAATGGCCAGAACTCTTTTCATTTGTTTTGTTCTAAATGTACTTTTTCAGCGTACATGTTTTGACTCTCTGGCCCTCGTCAGCGTGCACACAGACAATTTTTCAAAAGAACGATCCTGAATTTCGTTGTTTTGAGTACAGACCAGAAACAGTTTTTCCGATGATAACCATTCGGAGAGTCGTGTGTTTTCCTTTTTGTCCTCTCTCTTAAGATCTGTATCGGTTGGCAGAAGCTCGAATGTGATTTATTTCTTACTCGCTGTCTTGATTATATATCTGGATCTGATATTTTGTGATAATTATCACGTTATGGAAACTTGGCCTCTCAGTCTTTCCAGTGCCTCCCCTGCACACACTGTCACCTCCTCTAAACTGAAGATGGATGATAATGTGATATTGACCCTCCTCCTCCTCCTCCTCCTCCTCCTCCTCCTCATCCATCATTCATAAATATTTCCAGCGTGCTGCTCCGCCTCTATAGGAAACTGATTGTGTGTCTGCTTGTAGCAACATGAGCCAAAAGTGGTGGTAATTAAATGTAGTCTCGGTTGGTTAAACAGAACTGAGAAGACTTTGGCTTCTGTGTGCTGCTGCCCTCTGAAAGTTCAACTGAGGTCATGAAATCCTCTGAAAACACTGTGCTGTGTTAGATCCAGTTTCAGAGCTTTACAAGGTATGTTTATGGGTTAAAGTCAGACTTTAGATTTGTTTTAGGTCAGAGTTTACATTTGAGTAAGACTTAAATTAGTGGACACATCTGTGGAAGCACATTTCTGCCAACGTAATAGAAAAAAGATCCTGTGAGTCATTTTAATGAGCTAGTATCTCAAAAATAATTAGAAACTTTCTCAAAATAATGACCTGCTTATCTTGAAATAATAAGTTAGTGTCTTAAAATAATATGAAGTTATTATTTTGCAATACTAAGTCGTTATTTAGAGATATTTTGCAATAGTATGTCATTATTTGGTGATATTAGATCATGATTTTGCAATACCTAAACATTACTTTGGGATCCAAAGTAATTATTTTGACATAAACATAATTTTGTACTATACTAAGTCATTATTTCGATAAAGTTTCTCATTGTAATGACTTACAAATGAATGAGTGAAATGAATGAACATTCCTTATTCCACAGAAAAATACTCAAGCGACACAAATTAAATACTTGTTTGTAAAGGAGAAGAAAAGGCGTACACTTGTTCATTTCTACCCCCTTTTCAACTATTAAAAAGTTGAATTTGCTGCCTTCAAGTGGAATTCGGGAGCAGGATCTAGATCCTACAGGCTGCAGTGTTAAATTACAGCGTGGGATGGTGCAAACAACATACTGAAAATTCATCTGAGCGGTTTAGCTCGCTCCTCCAGGGGGCTGGAACAAGAGGGGAGGTCACTGGGTCATTAAAATCAAAAGCGTCCATCCTCGGGGAAACGTATATCTTGTTTGTAATGTTTACATTTTGTCCTGAGGGTGACATAAAAGAGAGCAAAGGGCTCATCATCTGAGCAGCATACATGCCATCATCTACTTTCATGTGTCCATTAGATTTTGATATTCTTTGTGAACAGGAAGAAATTTTGGCTTGATAGTTACACTATGGGAAACCACAAGTCTTATGAACTATTCTCTGGGGACCACAAACGGACAGTCACATGTTAATCCAGTCTGTAATTTACTCAAGTGTATCGGTGCAACATCACTCGTATATGTGGACGGTTGTTAGCTCCCATCGACTTCAAGAAGTCTGAAGATATTAGACAAGAAAGAAGAGAGAACTTAAGTTGATGATAGAATTATTGCACAAACTGTTCACTTTTGACATCCATCATGTCAACTTGAAATAACAAAGCCACAAAAATAAGACCAAAGTTATGAACTGAAAAGTCTCCATCAGGATTCTGAAGGTTCCTAAAAGCCACAAGAAAGCAGCTCCACTGAAGCCCGGCTAGTTAAAAGGTAAAAGGATAAATTTAGACGTGCCTGTAAAATATCAGTTTGCAGCTGCCATCAGAGGGAAGCAGTGAGTTGATGAAGTAAAGATGTCCATAAAACTACAATGTAGAGATTTCTTCCCTTGTTATCCTGCTGGCTCAGTGGACACTTTGAGTTTATCCGGTCCCTGACATGTTTCATGTCTCCTGTCTCCCGATGCTCTCTGCACTCACTAATGATGCAAAAATGTCTTAAAATATCCTCAGAAGTATATATATATAAAAAAAATCACGTGTGTCTCCAGTCGTCTCTGCCCTTTATAGCTGTGGTGAGTTGTTCAAGTCTTCTGTCCACTCGATGGCCTTTTAATAGTTTCCATTTTCGAAAATAATATGATCTGCCAGCACGTCCAAATGGTTCCTTTGTTTTACAGGGAGGATGGATTTAAAAAAAACAAAACAAAACTGTCAAATACTGGAAAGAACATTTGACGAAAGCAGCCAGTATGACTTTATACAATATAAAAGTTGCTCACAGTTGAGTTTCAAAACAGCTGTTGTGATCCGGGAGGATATTTGGGCATTTTGTTGAACTATTGCGTGCAAAGTTTTGGTCCAGATTCTAAATAGTATGATGGCTTATTAGAGTGGGTTTAAAAAATGAAACCAAACATTTTTTTTCTTGTTTTTTTTTCTTGCAGATTTATGACTTCATAATCTCAGAGAATATCCATGTTTGTCCCCCAAAGGTTGTGAGATTTTTCTTGTAAATTTACCACTAAATCTCAGAGAACATCTGAGTTTCTTTCTCATAGATTTACAACTTTAATTTCAGAGTTTTTCCTGGAATTGATCCCCTCCACTGATTCCAACATGTTTTTTTTTTCTTACCTAAAATGTCACTTATATGTCTTATATGTATTTAATCTGTATTTAAAGAAAAATGCTTCACAACCATTTTTTTTATTTTGTCTGTTGTACTTTTCATTTAAATTCCAGAAAAATAATCCCGTACTTGTTGTGTCTTGTTGTTTTCAGAGGTGGGTCCACCTAAAAACCTGGTCACCAGCGACGTGACAGACACCAGCTTTGCAGCGTCCTGGACGGCGGCGCCTGGGAACGTGCAGATGTACCGGGTTCGGTGGAAGTCGCTCTTCACTAACGAGGTCGGAGACAAAACGGTGCCGGGAGACGTAACCAGCACCGTGCTGGAGGGTCTGACGCCAGAGACGCTGTACCAGGTGTCTGTGGTCGCCGCCTACGATCGCAAAGACAGCGACCCGCTCACTGGACAGGAAACCACTGATGGTAAGACCACAGACTCCAGCAGATGACGTGTGACATGTATTTTGATTAAACAGGAGGTTTGCCTGTTACAAGGTTTAATTGCCTTGTTCAAACCAAAGATTTGCAAGAATAAGAAAACTGTAGCTAATACTTAGATATTAGCAAATGTGATTCAAATCATTTAGCAACCTAGACGTGGGCTAACTGTTAGCTAACAACAGACAAACAACAGGAGTCCACGGTTCTGTGTTCCTCAGCTCATTATAGAACATACTGATGTTCCAGTACAATGTTTTCCTCATTTACAATGATGTCGAGAGAAAAATACAACAAGAAAACAAAACAGAATATATAAAAATATGTAATAAACAATAAATACAAGTAACAGACAACAACAGAAGAGAATAAAAACAGTTCATGAATCCTCGAGTTTAAGAACCTCAACAAAATTGTATTTCAAAATTTGGTCACAGTGAGCTGAACCTGATTTTTCTTTATTTTGGTGCCTGAAAATTAAATGGTTTCAATTGAAAATATTAAAATTTTAACCATCATTCACTTTCACTTGAATGAATTAATGCTATAATTTTTTTAAATACATCTTTTTGGGGTCTAAAGCTCAAAGATTTAGTTTATCTAAAGAAGAAAAGTAAATTATCTCAACAAAAGATCAGTAGTTGGTGAAAGTTTTTGTCTGAGTTGGGATCAAAACTCAAAAATCTATTGCTTTGAAAGTTTGAGTCGTCTCAACTTTTTCAAAGACCTACATCATAATTTACTTGCAGCCCTGGAGCCGCGAGTTGCAGACCTCTGGCAAACATAGATTCGCTCCCAACTGAACCACTTGGAGGTTGAAGTTGCCTTTAGATCAGCTCTGCAGCCCAGGACGGGCCAACAAAGGTGGTCAGGTCATGAACCCGTTTCTTTAACCCTCAGAGGGAAGTTCAGGAAGTTTTCACTCTACTCTCAGATTAGCCAAATGGCAGCAAATACAGCGTTTTGATTACAGGGCAGCTCGCCACATGAATATGAGTCAAAGTAGATTAAATTCTTCCTTTTATCATTTAAGAAAAATGGATTTCAGAGCTTGCATAATCGTACAGTTTGGATTCTCCGACAGGTTTCTGCTTTCCAGTCGATGGAAAGAGTCCAGTTGTAAATTAAGGTGTTCATTTTAGATTCTTGTCAAACTGTAATGTTGAGTGAAACACCAGCGTGGTGACAGTTTGTTGTGTTACGCTCTCCTTTAATAACGCCACTCAGGACTGATGGGAATATTGGTCCAACGTGTGTGTCCTGTGTGTGACGCCCTGTGAACTGCACGCTGACATGTTGCATCAGAGACAAAAACACACTCAATAAATGTCAAAACATTCCTCCTTCTATACACACGCATGGGAAATTAAACAGTCCCAATCCTCACAAACAGGCCGCCCGAAACAAAGCAGCATGTAGATGAACGAGCACGTGTCAGTACATATTGTTCCTCGACGCAGAACCATTACGTCTCCGGCTTCACAGATTTGTTCTAATCTATCAACACATTGAAAAGTTGGATACTGTGTTTTTTTCCACCAATAAAAACCCTCCAGAGTGAAATCAAGTAGTCTGAAAAACTTTCCTTGGGATCATTAAATATACATATTATTCCCTTGCAAAGTTTTTCTAATCACTTGCAGAATCATCGGAATAAGTTAATTTCATTTTATAGGGCTTTGGTTGTTTCAGGGGGGGAAAAGGAAAATGTGGTTAGCATTTCCTCCAAATTGATCACTTCTGGGTAAATGCCTAATTCATAACCAATTAGTTTTGGCACGCAGCTGGTGGTATTACTCAACATTCATGCCCGCAGTTATGAATACATAACGATTATGGAAGGAATATGAAGGGAAACCACACTTGGCCTGCAAACAGGGAGGAGAGAGATGATTGTTTTCAGAGTTTAGATGATAAATAACTGTAAATGCTTATGGCTGTGAAGTAGAGGAGTGAGTGTGGACAGGACAGTCCTCCACAGACAGAACATTAAAACTGACAGTACGGTCTGTTACAGGACCTTTGATGGAACAAGGAACAGTGTGGTTCCATGTTTTAAACCAGGCACCTTCGGATCAACAGTTGAACAGAGGTTCTGTGTATTTTAGACATTTTACTCCATGTACTGTTCTTTGTTGATAATCGAGCTCCAAGTAGCTGAAAATGTTGGATTTAGTCAGTGTTCAGTTTTCTAATAATCAGCTGTTATCATCGTTTTTTTATGGTAATTTTTGTAACATTCCCCTGGGGTTCCCTGCTGGTTACTTTTCAGGTAACCCTCGCACAGTGTTCTAAGAATTCTGTCCAAATAAAGAAATTATTCCCAAAATGTCCAAGTAACCTACTTGGAACATTCAGCTAACCCTCCCAGAACATAACCATAAAATTAGTTTTAAAATCTAGAGAAAGTTGAGGGGAATGTTCAAGTAACTTACCTGGAACATTTAATCAATCCGTTAAATCCCTTAAATTAATCTTCTAAAATGTATTGATCTAAGGATGAGTTTTTAAGATATATGGAGATTTATTGGCAGAATATGGCATAAATTAAACATAATATTCCTAATTATGTTTTCATAATCACCTGAAAATACTGCCTAGTTCACACATACACAACTATTTTTAAAAATGGTGTTTTAAAACCAAAATGATCTCTGTTCAGACAAGTGTTTTGGCACCGTTTCAGAACAAATTCATATTAACACCCCTGAAAAGGCACATCACAAGAAAATGTGGTGTTTTAAAACCAAAACATCACATGTTGGTTAGTAATAAATGTTCAGTGGAGCATTATCTAGTGTGCAGGTTTCAGGATTTAAAATTTAACAGTTACTTTAATTGATTTTTAAATGTTTATCACATTTAGCGTGGGGAAACACTGTAATTACACATTTTAAAGTCACCGTGGAGTAACATTAATGAGCAGACCCACGCAGCGTCACTGATATTTAAATAATGATTTTCAGCTGAGGTCAAAATTAGGGATGAAAACGGTTTGAATCTCAGAAAAACTAAATTTAAATCTTCGTTCATGGCGGCTAATCTACATTTCCTGCCCGCATGTTTTAGGCTAAATCCAGTTTTATTTTTTGTTTTTCAGCATCTGCCGCTGGTAAAAAGTTGACCGTGTCGGACGAGACCGAGCGGACCATGAAAGTCACGTGGACGCCGGCGCCGGGCAGGGTGACCAACTACCGGCTGAAGTACGTTCCCAGTAATGGAGGGAAAGAAGTGAACCTCAAGATCCCTGCAACGGCCACCTCCACCATCATGAAGCGCCTGCAGCCCGTGACCACCTACAACATCACTGTTCACCCCATCTACAAGCGCGGGGAAGGAAAAGCAAGGCAAGGAGTAGGAACGACACGTACGTTGGTCCATAATTCAACCCTATGACAGACAGTACACTGCAGAGACATGTCCATCTTAACCAAGACGTTTAAACCTGAGTTCATCCTTAAAACTTTATTATTGGTGGAATGAAATTCAAAAGTCTGCTGCTCAAGTAGATTTCAGCTTTTTATGGATCCCATCCCCGTAATTAGAGGCTGTCCTGTGATTGGTCTGCCAAACAGGATGTCAAACTTTAGGGTCAAACTTAAAATGTTGAAGTGTTGGCTTGGAGTTCTGAGCAATGCTACTATCGGTCCTTTTTATCCAGAGTCAGATAAACTCATGGATGTGCTCTGGGTGTCTGTGTGCAGTTTGAAGTTGAATGATGAGTTTAGCCTATTTTAGCTTAGCTGACCCGTCCTAAGTCCCGCCCCTTTTTGCTGTGTAATCAAATAACATTTGAGCTAGCTCGGTACCTCGGTCAGCTTTCTCCTGACCTTGGAGGTGTGAAGTCTGGTTGGGAGAGAAGTGACAAAACTTTTTTGTGCTGGAACACGGCGCTTTACATGGTGTTTTGCATATACAATCAACATAGCGACGTCCACAGATAAAACTTGGACGGCTCTGTTTGAACAACTGATTAAATGAGACGCAAAAGATGACAAATGTGTTAATAAATAGTATATTACTACAGTTTTCACTACTGATGATGTGTCGAGCAAACATCTTAAATTATGAGTTAAAGGTTAGCAGTGTTCATCCAAGTTTCTGAGCTGGAAATATGACTTCAGGGGGTGCTCTAGTTGAAATTTCCAACTGGGAACATGGAAATTCCAACTTCCCAGTTGAAATGGAATGCATCATTACATCTGCTGCTCAGCTTGTCTGTTGAAAGGGACGGAAGATGGTTTAAAGTAGGGCTGCACAATATGTTAAAAAAAAGTCACATTTTGACTGAAATTGCAGTTGCGATATGCAGTATGATTAGTGGGAATCATCATTTTTGAATTAAAATGTTTATTTTTACTGGAAAAAAAACCCCATGATGATGTGATATTTGTTGAGGTCTGAACCAAACAAACATGTTTTCTGTCATGCGGAGAAGATTTTAAGGCCAGGGCATCTCTGCAGCACTACAGCTCTTTATAATGCTGTTTACTCACACATTTGACCTTTTTGAAAAATTGCAGTTGGAACAACATTGTGATTAATGGTGTGGCTTTAGCTAACTAGCTGGATAATATACATCAATATAAACATCAGTCATTAGCTAACTTATTAGCCAGTTTGTTGCTAACATTAACGAATGTAGGCGGTGTGACACATACACCAAAACAGTTTTCTCTGTTCTCAGTTAGCTCCTGTGGAATGCGGCCCACTGAATACGTGCCGTAGTTTTTCACTGCTCGTCTCACCTGTGATACCACATTATGATGCCCTCACAGATTTTTCCTCAGCTCAAGGAAAGTTTTAAGATATCAAACAAATCAATAATAGACAGAGTGATAGTTGACCTTCGTAACAGTTGGAGGTGTCCCGTCAACAGTTTTACAGACTTCTCTTTTATGATCGTGGCTTATGGGAAAAATGCAGAGGAAGTTGTCACTGTAATACTGCAAGAGGCTAAGCGGCAGTGCCCTGTCTAGGTTCAATGCGTCTAAGAGATGTGACTACGTCGCATTTACAGGAAAGGATGAAGTTGACCGAGGTACCGTACTTCCTCAACTGTCATTAGAGCACAGAGAAAAAAGGGGCGGGGCTTAGGAAAGGTCAGCTGCTGGATGTCAATGGGATCAAAACGTAGTTTGTCTCAAATGAGAGAAAACAGGGTATAGTTCTGTCAGATCAGTTGTTTTTAGCTGTAGACCCTCATTCACATCGGAAAAACCTTCAAATTAGGACATTTTCTTGCAAACCATCCCAGATTTGAACTGAAATTTCAGTATAAAAGTGCCATTAAATGTCCATAACCTTTGCATGCTCCCCTCAACTTATGAATCTGTATATTTCTGAAACATTTTGAAAGAAAAAATTTTTTATGTCATCCACTACTTTAATCAACCAAGGTTAATCTCTTAACAGGACATGTATGACTTTATCTGACTCTGACTCTGATAAATTCCCCCCCAAATCAAACTACCCCCTGATTATCGGGAACAGGACGTCCATCTCAGCCGGCCTCCTGGATGTCCTCCTGTTAAATGTCAGTATTGTGAAACAAATGGAGTAAGAACTGGCTTGTTTGACAGTTTTGTCACTTTTTTCAAGAGAAACGTCAACACAAGTCATGCTGTCTTGGAAACAAATGGGATTCTGTCGTCCAAGTTGCAGATTTTTTTCCCCCACCAAAAATAAGATTTTAGGACGGACTTCAAGTTGAAACGACTTGTTAAGATGAATATTTTTCACACTACAGGTGCTGCTGCGCTGCTGAGAGGCAGCACGTCTTTTCACTCGAACACTAAAATCACAGTTAAACATATGCTCAATCACACGCTACCATTACTAACACACAGCATGACACTGGGCTTTTTAACGAATGACACCGGGTTCAAGGTATTGTATTATGGACTAATGAGAAACTGGCTTGAATGTGGTGTGGCTGATCTTCAAAACCTTTGCCAACAGTTGGAGTTGTGTGAAGCTTTTCACTCTGCATGAGTTTGTCCTGAAGTTCTGGACGGGTTCTTCTATTTCAGTGTCGCCCTACAAGGCTCCCAGAAACCTCCAAACCTCAGAGCCCACCAAAACCAGTTTCAGGGTCTCCTGGGATCCAGCGCCTGGAGATGTTAGGGGCTACAAAGTGACCTTTCACCCCACTGGGAATGATGTAGACCTGGGGGAGCTCTTGGTTGGCCCCTA
>JAJHUR010139726.1:1093-78165 GCA_027495735.1 Lutjanus campechanus
ATATATGCATTAGATATAACATACCTCATCTGATCCTGAGCCAAAGATAAGAAGGTCAAAGGGGATTGCTGCCACCATGTCTATAAGGAACCAGCCTTTAAAGTAATGGATCGCTATCTTGGCTGGATCGCTGACCACCTCCTCATTCTGGTTTACGTAAGTGGTCCTGAAGTTTATGAGGATGTCAATGATGAACATGATGTCCACAATTAAATCCACCACATTGAGAGGGTTGCAGGAGTATCCACATGCGCGCCTCTTCTGCTCCCCCTGATCATTGAGAAGAAAAGCAGCAGAGTAGGGAGTGAGGATGGCCGTGTAGATGACCAGCAGCAGGATCAGCCAGTCCCACACTGCTTTGAAGGGGCTGTAGTGGAGGATGGTGAACTTGTCAATGCGGGCGGTCTGGAGTTTGTACTCTGGCAGCACATCAGCTCCGAGTGACAGGACCTGGAGGAGTGTTATGAGAGGGTCAGAGCAGAAAGGGAAATACCACTCTCACGCAAAAGCCACTACAAGGAGTTTTTGATGAAACAGCTTGTTATGAAACAGTCTCAATTTAAAACTGATGCCTCTATATGACCTACATAAAGCAAAAGAAATCATCTGTGAGAAGATATTTCTAGTTATTCTTAATGGCAGCCACTGGCAAACTTGAAGAGGTCACTCAGCTGAGTGCAGATCTCCTCCAGGCAACCCTAAAAGAATATCTGTATGTAACCTCTTTTTAAATCACCAACATTTTGCTTAGTAACTGCAGCTTAATTACATTTTTTTTGTCAATAGCTGTGACAGATTGCAATTACTTTTATTCCGTAATTTAATTACATGTAAGTAATTGCATGTACTCTCCAGCACTTGTAGTACACTGTTTATTTATTTAGAATCCCCATTAGTTTTTGCTGCAGTAACAGCTATTCTTTCTGGAGTCAACACAAAAGACAAGACAAGACATTCAAACATCACTTTATAGGCAGTACACAATATCGGCAAGTGAAATGAATAAAAATAAAATAGCAGTTCCCGCTCACTTCATTGTGCCACCTCAATAGCAAATGTTTAAAGCAAATAATAATGTTATCAAGAAAATCAAAAACAACTGCATAATACCAGTAGTGAACATCACAACATTTTCTTAGTTTGGAACAGAAGTGTAATCAATCTTTGTATCCAAAATCTATTAGACATTTGTGTGAAATTTTGTCATAATTTGTGTATGAATTCTTGAGTTATGGCCAACTGCAGTTCATCCTTGAGTCTAAGTGGATTTGTACCAAATTTGTACCAAATTTTAAGAAATTCCCTCAAAATGTTCCTGAGAAACTGCATACATGAGAGTGGGATGTATGTGAGTTTACAGTGACCTTTGACATTTGACATCTGCCTCCTTCTGTTAATTTGTTTGTGTTATTATGTGATTACAGTGAATCTGAACTATCCTTTTAAAACACCAGAGTCACACAATAACACAAACAAACTAATCAATCAAGGCATTGGTGGACAAACAACTCTCGTGTTCTTGGAGGTAAATTGAGTGATTTCACATAATAAAAGTTTGTTTGGTTTGGAGAAGGAGATATTTGTCCTAAATATAAAGGTGGTTCTCATCAGAAAGGCTGTCTGACGACAAGGTAAACTTGTGAAAACATTCTAAATATAGTGTACACTTAAACTGATATTGAGTATTTTAGATGGACCTTTTTTCAGTGGCAGTACATTGCTTTATTTCCATGCTGGTGCTCCTCTCTCCTTCTCCTAACTGCCAACAGGCATCTATTATTGCTAATACAAATAAGTACCTCAAACACCCCCACTTCAAATAATCTGAACTACCCCTTTAATGTGAGTCAACCTCTTAGTTGAATAAGATCACAGATAATATCTTATTTTCTGTCACCCGCCCTAATTGATGTTGATAGTGTTTCTCCGCCAATCTGTTTATCGATCATCCTGCTGACAATTTGATCAAAGACACCTTCAAGTGCCTAATTCTTATGATAATTATTGCTGAAGCCCACCAGGTAATTTAACAGACTTCAAGGACTGATTTGACAGCAACGGTGACACACTAATGTAAGTGCTCTGCAGTCAAACAGTATTAGGTAAAGGCAGCCACTCTAGTATGACAAGTAGATTGTCCATGTCCTGGCACCATGAATAATGTGACTGCCACTGGCTTATTCCACATTTACAAGAGGTACATTCTGTTCTGTAAGCACTTTACTGTAGAGATGACAAAGTGGAGAAAAGGTGTCCTGTGCAGAGAGATATTTTTATACACATATTTTGATAAGCAAACATATGTTTTAATTTCCCCACATGAATGAACTCTGACTGGATGGTAAATTATTCAGTGTGCTCTGGAAGGCCAAGCCATCCCCTGTTTTTGGCTTAATAAGCAGTGGCAGACAAAGAGAGAGGGGGCAGAAAATAGTGCAGGAGTGAGGATGAGGGCAGCAGGTCTTTCTATTCATTGCAGCACATTCCCCTATCTTCAACACATGAATTATAGATTTCCCCATGCTAGCAGTCCTAGCAGTCAGGAAGTAGATGCAGTGCTCACATCTCAGCGATGTCTCCAAACCAAAGTCAGCAGGGAGGGAGAGCATTTAATCATGATGATAGTTTTTCTTAATTTATGAAAGAGAAAAA
Organism: Lutjanus campechanus; assembly: GCA_027495735.1. Lineage (NCBI taxonomy): Eukaryota > Metazoa > Chordata > Actinopteri > Lutjaniformes > Lutjanidae > Lutjanus > Lutjanus campechanus. The sequence goes on from JAJHUR010139726.1 coordinate 3,746, forward strand.
AAAAGCTCTGTTGAAAGAATATTAAATAATATATATATAACTATAAGGTTTCTGAGCCTCTATTGTGTGTGGTTGTTGCGAACATTGCCTGGAAGTACTATCAGTATTGATTTTCTGTTGGGAGAATGACCTTTTCAGATTTGGTGTGCATGGCTCTTTCTATCCAGAGAATTAGAAAAAAATGTTAGAATAATTCAAGTTATTCCACAAACATAACCTATGTGTTTTGGCTTCCTATTTAATGTAATCAGATGAAACATGAGTATTCATTAATCAAAATTTGCCTGCACTCTTAGCTGTCCTTGGCAAGCTGGCATCAGCTGTGCTGTTAGTCTTGTCAACAGGGAATTCTGCCACCAGCGAGCCCTTGTTTGAGCCATATGACAGGACTGTTGGTCCTGCTGCAGTGTCCTTGAGCAAGAAACTGAATCCCTGTTGAATCCCTGCAGACGTGCTATGAACCTGCATGTGGACTTTTAAGTAAAATGATTAATTTCTTTTATGAGAATGTCCTTCCTCTCCCTTTCCACAACAGTTACCCTTAGCTGATGTTGATGAGTCTGAATTTTAAGCTCGCTTCCTTCAATATTCTCCCCTCTTTCTCTATAGTTAATATGCCTGATTACCCTTCTGTTTTGTCTTTTAAGGGATAGTTTGGGTTCTTTTGAAGTGGGGTTGTATTAGGTGGGTCCATAGTCAGTGTATTGCCTACAGTAGAGGGCGGTTGGTGCACCCCCAGTTTAGAGAAGCAGTAGAAGTACCACTGTAGGACGCTAAGTAATGTTTTGCTGTGGACAGAATCAGCAGCAAAACATATTTTAGCCTCTTGAAAAATCAGTAGTTTAAGTGTACGCTATATTCAGAATATTTTCACCACTTTACTTTGCCGTTAGACAGCCTTTTCCAACAGGAAACCACTGTTATATGCACCAAATATCACCCTCTTCAAATCAACCAAACTCCATACGGACAAACACTAATTTTACCTTGTAGAACACATGAGTTGCTGGTCGAGGCATCAACAAAGAGGCTGCGTCAATCTGTTTGTTTTTCTTATTTTGTGACTTTTAAAACACAGAATTCACACAATAAAACAAACAAACTAACAGATCAAGGCAGCGGTAGGCCAGCAACTCCCGTGTTCTGTGAAATAAATTACGTAATTCGGTTGGTTTGGAGAGAGCGATATGTGACTTATATAACACCGCTTTCCCTTCAGAAAAGGCTGTCTGACAGCAAGTCAAAGTGGAGAAAACATTCCATTTTCTATATTCTATTCTGTTTTATATGGCTTAAATACAACAGCTCATTGCTTAGCTTCCTTTCAGCTTCTTTTGACTTTGGGCGTGTCGACTGGCATCTACTGTAGCTAATACGCCAATGAATCCATACGGGTGCCAGTGCTAATTTTTAGAGTCTAGTTATGGTCTAAATTCTGTCAAAGACATGTATTTGTCATATACGTCAGAAGAAATACAAAATATGTGATGTGCAAACAGTTGATATGAAAGACAAAAAATATTTGCATCAGTCTTTGAAAACCTATTTAAAGGGATAGTTCTCCCAAAAATGAAAATTCAGTCATTATGTACTCATCCTCATACCGATTGAAGGTCAAGTTTATTTTTTTAGTCCACAAAACACTGTTGGAGTTTCACAGGAAAACAGCATAGCAGAATCTCCCAAACAATGGAAGTGAATGGCATTTTTTCGTTGGAAATGGTTTCTGCTGCTGATCCTGTTCACAGCAGTACATTGCTTAGCTCCCTACAGCAGTATTCCTACTCTGAACTATCCCTTTAATGTCATTTCTTCTCTGTTGGCGTGGCTATGCATGTGTTACCTCTGTGAACCATGGGATCACCAGCTGCTGTTTTTAGCCTGACAGCAAGAAATTGTAACCGTAGGCTGAAACATGTGCTGTGTATCAATGTACCACGCTATCCCACAACCCTCCATGAAACTACAGTTGGAGTGAATGTTGCAATGACAAAGACATTATCTGTTTGCCAGGTTCCCACTCAAAGAGAGTGCAATATCAAACGATGTGGAACTTCCTGACCCACCTGTGTGACCTTTTCAGTGACGTTGTGAGTCCTGTCTTTGACCTTTGGTGCTATGATGGTTGTCTCAGATGTTGGTGGGGAGTGAGTCTTCTTTTCAGTCCCCTCAGAGAAGTTGAGTGCAATCAGAGGGATCTTGTTGATGGTGCTGTACTTGTTGATGTTAGAATCAGAGGTAGAGCCAAGCAGGCTGGACTTCATGTGATTAAAAGGGCCTGTTGGTTTAGAACAAATAGCAGACACATTAATACCCTTGGTAACCTAACTATGTTGCTTAACTTCACTACATTCCGAAGATAAATATTTCAGATTTATCCATCGATAGGAGTTAAGATAAGCTGAAGAGTTTAAAAATATGTAATATATTTACTGTAATGAATGAAAAAAAATAACCATGATATGTCATCAGAGATTGAGGAAACATGTTGAGTTGAAATACTCACTTCACTACTATAGCTGCAATGTCATCATTTGAAATGTCAATTCTGGACCAGAATAACTGTTCTCTTTTTTTGCCCGTTCCACGTTAATTAGACTTCAAATTAATACTGAATGATTGCTGAATGAGTCAGTGTCTGTTTATGAGTTGTAAGAAATCATTAATAATCTTTTAGAAGGAGTAAATGTTTATAATGGTTAAATTGAGCAATATGTTGATGGAGTCTGGCACGCAGTGAGACCGGCAGCCACTGAACTTAAAGTTCAGAGTGTGGTATTTGGTATTTGGACTCCTGTACTCATTTTTGCACGTGCAGTTGCTACATATTGCTCATTTAAGCAATACCAATTAATATTTTAGTGAAATAATTAGCATCAGTTTTTGGCTTTGCAAACATGGACTTGGAGAAAAGATTAAAGGAACTCTTCATACTGTAGATGTATTGAGCTAGCTGTGCAGTAGCAGTCCATGTACACAGCACCACTGATTAATGCAGGGGACTATAAAGTCTCAGACTGTGGGCCTCCCCTCAGACAAAGCTTTGAAAAAGGCACCCGCCCTTACTTTACTTGCTCAGTTTCTCTCAATTCCTGGATGTCTATAGGATTATGATTATGTTATTTGATCCCACAGACACTTAACAACTAAGCCAAAATAGCCTAATATTGCTTAATTTCCAAAGGGGTTTATTAGTTTCTGACTAAAAGTGGGAAAAACAGTAAAAATCCCCCAAACTACTGTATCTCTCATGTATTTCTTTAACCAAATCACACACATTTAGGCAATTCTATGTCTTTTGATAACTACTGTAATATTTTTTCACTTCCATTCACTGAGCCTCTGTTTGAGGCCCCCCTGGGGAGCCCCGCCTCACACATTAAAAATCTCTGGACTAATGTTTTCTGGCATCAGTGGACAGTGGTGGAGCAGCTACAGGGAAAGTTTAGCTACTTTTTCTGCAACTGGGAAATGCACTACAGCTCAGTGAGCTTACAGTATGTTGTTAAGAATAAGGTCGGAGACTTGGCTCTGAATTACAGCCAATTACAAATTTAGAGGAACTGGTGATTCATTAAGGCACATAAGTTTTTCAGTTTCACATGTTCCTAAAAGCAAAGTTTTGACCTACGAGGCTTCTGTTTCCATCACTGATTACACATGCATCAATGCACATGTGTTAACAGTGTGGTGGACTGAAGACAACACATCTCTTGCTAAAATAGGAAATTCAATGTGTGGCAGCAGAGAGATGCTGAGTACAGACTCTGGTTCTGTAATCTAATGCAATGTTGATATATGGACAGCAATGCATGTGTTTAGGATTTTCCCATATATACCTAATGGCTAGCTTAGCAGAAAGCTAGTTAGCAGAGCTACTACAGTATGACATAACACAAGCATACACTCATGCATGTTTAATCTAAAAGCAATGCTTTGATGAGAGCAGATATGAGGCTTACATTATCATGTTATATGACTTCATAGACTGCTGATATGACAAAATCACTACATTGGTGTAAGTATACAACCATTTCACATGGTTAAGTACAGTAAGCCCACTCAACCTGGCCACCAAAAGTGGATCTGTGAAGAGCAGTTATGCTGATTAGCTTGCTTGAAAGACATGCTCAAAAACCATGAAATTATGGACAGAAATACATGATTACCTCTGGCATGGCTACCATTGTCTAAAGGCAGCAATTTGTAGACAGAGCAAATAAAGAAGAAACATTTTAATGAACCTTTACACATTAAAAAGATCATAGGAGTTACAAATCCATATTCCAAAATGTTTGGGTGCTGTGTAAAATGTAAATAAAAACAGAGCAATGATTTGCAGATTCTTTTTGACTTATATTCACTTGAATACAGTACAAAGAAAAGATGTTTTATGTTTGTTGTTTTTTTGTAAATATACACTCATTCCATCTACAATCCATAATATCATTAAAAGATTCAGGGAATCCAGAGAAGGCTCTGCACGAAGGAGGCAAGGCTGAAAATCATCAAGAGACGCCACCAAGTTCTGCGGGCCCAAACTCATCTGGAAAAGAGTGCTGTGTTCCACATTTGAAATTGTTTTTGGAAATAGTGGACATTGTGTCCTCTGGGCTAAAGAGAAGAGGGACCATCCAGATTGTTACCAGTGCAAAGTTGAAAAGCCAAAATCTGTGATGGTATGAGGGTGTGTTAGTGCCCATGGCATCATGGGTAACTTGCACATCTGTGAAAGTCCCATTAATGCTGAAAGGCGCACACAGGTTTTGGAGCAACATATCCTGCCATCCAGATGACGTCTTTTTCAGAGACGTCCCTTCTTATTTCAGCAAGACCTTCAACCAAGACACATTCCGCATGTGTTACAACAGTGTGGCTTTGTAGTAAAAAAGTTCAGGTAATTGACAGACCTGTCTTCAGTCCAGACCTGTCTCCCAATGAAAATGTGTGGTGCATTATAAAGTACAAAATACAACAACAGAGACCCTGGACTGTTGAGCACTTGAAATTTTGTATCAAGCAAGAGTGGGAAAGAATTTCACTTTCAAAAAAAAATTAGTGTCTTCAGTTCCCAAACGCTTACTGATTGTAGTTCAAAGAAAAGGTGATAGAACACATTGATAAATATAATCCTGTCCTTTTTTGGAACGTGTTGCAGGCAACATATTCAGAATGAGTGTATATATGCAAAATACAATCAATTTGGACATTTAATATCTTGTCTTTGTACTGTATTCAATTAAAAATAAGTCAAAAAGGACTTGAAAATCACAGTTTTACACAGCATCCATTTTATGGAATTGGGCAAACAAAAATAGCATAACATAAATATTAACTTTGAAGACCACATCCGTAATCCGTGTACATTCCCTTGTGACCCCAGTGTCATATGGTAAAAATCAGTCTGCATTCTAATGCAATCCCAGTCAGATGGCTGGGCTGTAGGACTGTAGCACGTACCTTCACTCGTATGACGATCTCTGAATACGCTTTTGGAATTGGAGTAGCCCTCGATTTCATGGACGGACGAGGCTCGCCTCATGCTGTTGATGCTGCCTCTGGGGAAGGTGTTGGACAGGGTGGTAGAGCTCTGCTGTGGCTCCGTCTGGTATAGCTTCTCCCAGGGCAGTTTAGGGGATGAATGGTCAAGTGGTTCGGGACCGATGCTGGCCTGGGAAGAGTGGTGGCTCGAGCTTATGAGGCCATGCGTGTCATTGGCCTCAATGGGACTGCAAATGCTTTTGGTGGGTGAGGGGAAGTTCTGCAGGGCCACTGAGTCTTCATTCTCTTTGGGTGAGTCCACCATCACAGCATCTGGGTCCTCTTGTGGAAGAGATTGCTTGTTGGTGTTCATTAGGCTCAAAGCGGCCTGGCGGAAGCGGAAGAATCTGCTTCTCCCTGAAAGTTAAGGAAAAAAAGTGCAACAGCTTGTTAAGATTTTTGTAAAAAAAACACTGAATCATACAAATAAACAACAAAATTCATGGTTGGATTCAACGTTTATTGTCCCTGAAACATATGAATGGAAATGAAGTGGAAATGAAATGGAATAATAAATAAAAAGCATACAGATCTGTAAATGAGAAGTGATAAAACACTCAAATCACAGACCCATTTTCAGCAATTGCAAAGGTCATAACAGTGGAACCAGTGGAGAACCACACTCATTTCCTCGACTATAATAATCAATTATCATATCATTTACACCTTGTGCTTTGTTAAAGTTCTTTTGGTATTTCAGTGACAAAAGTAATAAGAAAAAATTAAACAGAGGCCCAATGTTGAGAACAGCAGGTGCTGAAACATGTCTGCTAATAAATAATGAAATTAACTAATTCTGGCTCAGGTTTCTCAAGTACTTTTTTCAAATTAATCGGTTATAAGAATCACTGTAACTGAGGCTTAAAGGGACAATTCAGTTATCCATCTAGTTTGTTTTGGTGTGAGTTGCAGAGTTTTGGAATTATCGGCCATAAAGGCGCCTGTCTTCTCTTGAATATTGTGGAACTATGTTGCACTCAGTTGTGGTGCTCAAAAAGCCAAAAAGAAAAGGTCATTTGAAACTCAAAAGCAATGCCCCTTTCCACAAATCATCACCCGGATAATCACCCAGCAAGATAATCCACAGACCATGTTGTGAGCAGTTTAATGTAGGAACTTTCTTTGTGTAGTATAAAGACAAACGTAAGCTGAGTCCTAGTTTCATTAAATTTGAGAGAAGACAGACATCTCTATGGCCAAACATGAAACTCACACAAAAACAATCTAGATGGATTAAAAGCACTACAGGTATGAGAAAAATATGTATTTCTAATTTGGGGGTGAACTGTCTGACTTTAAAATCTTTTTAATCAACAATATGTTGCTGGCTGTATTGTTAAACATTCAGGGTTCGTCCAGCTTTTCCAAAGTCAAATTCAAGCACTTTTCAAGCATTTTCAAGATGCATTTTCAAGTTGTTGTTTTTTTCCAGCACCTTACAGCTGTGGAAAATTGCATATTTGTATACATACCGTATATACACTCACAATAATGAATCCCTTTTTCATTTCCTCATCATATTAACAACCAAAATTATGTTTCATCATAGAATTCTCCAGAAGGGTATAATGTGTCACCTTGTCTGTACATAGACTTGTAATTGTATATAACCTGATTAAGCCAATAAAAACAACCACTCAAACAATTACTAGACAAATAACCTCAATTTTCATTTTCCAAACAAACAATTCAGACAGACAGCTGTTTAATATGAAAGTAATGCAATTAAAGATTCAAGATCTTTTCCAAACCTTCAAAACACCACATTAAAATTTAAGGATTTCCCGCACCCACAAGAACCCTGAATATTTTCTCTGTTAGAAGACCAGTGCACTAAAACAAAAAATGAGGAAAATTTAATAGAGATTTAGTTTCACATTATTGCAACATATTTCCTTTTAGTGCCCATTAGCATGAGAATGAGAGAATTGATTTTTTTTTGTCTTACAGAAGCCACATTTTCAGAATGGACACAGTAGCAAATGTTAATGACCTCTTGGGACAGAGTGAAAGTTTTGGCTCATTAACAATAGAAAGAGAGTGAAAGTGAACCCTGCTTCACTTGTGAGGCATCCATCCCTCAGCACCCTCCTTACATAACGTCACTGCCATCTGTTTCCATCCGCTAGCCAAATGTGCTGATGTTACAACTATAGCAGCTTACAATAGAGCTGTGACACTCAACAAGTTTCCTGGAGAGGAACCTAATGACATCCTGAGCTGAGATATGGACAACCGTCCTGTCTCTGCTCTGCAGGGACAGTGCGTCATCTGTAGTGTTGCTGTGTGCTTATATAAATATCTATGTAACATATTTTAGTGGTCCATCTAATATTAACCCAGTCTGATGCAGTCTGCCGTCACAGTGGCCGAGGGAGAATTTGTCGTACTAATGATCACAACTGACCCCTTCTATAATGACATCATTACTAACACACAGTATACTCTAAGAATATACACAGATACATTCTGCATTATAATGTACTATTAAAACTTATAGTACCCATATTTTACTGTCACTTTTATCTGTCACTTTTACAGTTGGAATGAAATTCTACAATGAAAAATGTTCACACTCCTTTAATTGAGAACAACAAGAGTAGAGCTTTATTTTTAGCCACAGTAGCGGCATGGCTCTAAGGATGGCAATGATGGTCTGTTGGTGTCAGTTGGTCGGTCCAGACTAAGCTATCTCAGCAACTCTGGTAATGATTTCCATCACATTTTGCACATATATCCATGGTCCCTAAAGAATGAAGCCTACTAATTTTGGTGGTTATCTGACTTTTCCTCTTGTATCGCCATGAGATATTTTTGATAGAAAACTCAAAACAACTATTGGATGGACATTAACGGTCCCCTCGGGGTTTTCATCAGGTCAGACTTTGTATTTTTCATACAGTATTCAGGACTAAATACTTGCAAAACCAACAGTCCCATCAGCCTCAACTGTGTTAGCATCTCAAAATGGTCAGGGGTGGTGAACATGATGACATTACACCTGCTAAACATCAAGAAGCTAGCATTGTCATTGGGAGCATGTTAGCATGCTGATGTTAGCATTTGGCTGTTCACTTTCTGTCTCGTTGCCGACCAAAACTTTAGCTTCAGTAACATTTGATGAAAGATGTTTAATAGAACCTAGACTGGGCATTGCTGCTCAGCCTTGCCTCCAATTTTACCCAGTTGCCACTTGTGGTATTGCAGCGAAAAATTCCCCTGTGGCCCAAAAAGCATTTACCTCATAAGCCACCATTATAAAAGTGACATCATGCTGTAATCACACCATGAAGTCTATGGGCTGATATTTGCTGGTGGGGCCAGCGGGAGAAACACAACTGCGCATAGTCAGCGGACTGCAGACTACAGAAGTAAACTCTTATTGGACTTAATGGGGGCAATCTTGCGTCTGGTGTTAAAAGAACAGTCAGTCGGTTCTTAATAGTACATCAACACACTTAATTTATAAACATGTAAAGTGCATACACATGCTGAATCTGGCTGACGTGTCATGTATATGTGGTTTTTTTAAAACACGGCTAAACATGCTAAAAGTAGGCAACTGTCTCTTTTGCCATGAAATTGTCTTTGTATTTTTTAAAAGTGTCTGTATGTTCAGCTCTCAGTACTTTTGTAGCTTCTAACTGAACCTCTCTGGTTTGAAATTTAGCTTTTCTCCTGTATTGCTGTCTCTAGTTCTAGTTTCATGTATCTGATTTATTTTATTGTTTTATATTTGCTTTTAGCTGGATAGGAGCCATGCACTAATGAAAACCCAATATTTCCTGATTTTGCTGCTCCATAATAAAAGCTTTTAGATAAAAAAAAAATAATGGGGGACTTTTATTGTGAAGAATTTATGGAAACTAAAAGGTTTATCCGCCACAGATGCTCAACTAAAGCGTCAATCGGGTGTAAACCCTGCTGTGTTGGGGTGAAGCACGGAATCAAACCGAGTCAATCCAAGCAGCACATGTGTATGGATGGAAAAGGAGGCACAGAAATTACCAACAGAGGAGAGGAGCCTTCACCGCCTCTGCCGAAAACGGGTAAAAATTAGCGTAGCCACCCATGGCTCATGTTTCCATCACTGCCAATCAGAGCTGGATAAATATTTGTGACTGCTGCAGAGTCATTTGACTCTGGACTGAACGCCAATTGTGCCCTTTTCCACTGAAGACAAAAGCCAGATACATCGGTGTAGTGTAAAAACAGCCATAGATGCCTTTTTCCTGTTTCAAACTTTTTTTGTCTTTTCTGCCCAAAAATATTCACGCTGGTGTCCTCAAAGTAGTGTCCTTTATTGTTGTGTACACAGACGGCTGAGACTTCATGTGAGGAGCTTGTTCTCCCACATTTGGCTTGTACACTGGTTGCTTTTGTCTCCCTGCTGTATGGGTCTGTGCATTCCTGTTTTAATTAGATTGTATATCCTCATTGTTGTGATTATATTTGGGTGTATACTCATTAGGGTGGACAAGTACCTGCCTGGCTGGGTTTGAAAAACACAGCGACGCTGTTCATTGAAGATCCTCCTTAGTTTCTTGGGCACTCCAGCTATATATAGAATGACTATATGACTATGACTATGTTATTAAATCTGCTCTGTGTCTGTCCTTTGTGTGATGCTCTGGAGTTTTCACTAGATCGTGCTGCTATTTTGATAAAAGCCTTTTATAACTTCCCTGAAAAAGCTTATCAGCAGCTTGCAGTGCTGTCCTGACATCTCTGCTGAGGTGGTTTAAAACTAATTCACACCTTAATTCATGGGACTCTGGGGTCTCTGATGACTCACATGTAACTGTTTTGTGACCTTAACTACTCATATGTGGCCTAAATAACTGTGGTGTGACTTGGGGCTTCCTACTCGTGAGGGGACTGATTAAATCTTGTTTTAGTGATGAAATGTCTTCAAGAATAAAACAGAAATTCCAGCTGCCTATGATCAGATATCTCTAACGACCGTATTACCTGGATGACTGAGAACGTCTTACAAGGGGGGCTGATTTGTGCTAATAAGGGAGAAACTTCCACCTATCTTCCACAAGATACATGATTATTCTTGTTATTGTTACGGTTTGCAGCTGAGTGTGGGGTGCGGATGAGAATCAGCGCTGTGTGTACTTGTGCTGGTGACTGAGTTGCTGCTTCAAGGGAAGGAGTTGAAGTATTTTGAGGTCTTGTTCACAAGTGAGAGTAAGATTAGATCGATGCAACATTGATGCGACATTAGCAGTGATATGGACTTTGTACTGTGCTATGAAAAAGGGGAGCGGAGCCGGAAGGCAGAGCTCTTGATTTACCAGTTGATTTTTGTTGCAGCCCTTGGCTATGCTCATGAGCTGTGAGTTGAATTCAAGACAATGAGACTGGGCTTGTGTACAAGCAGCTAACATGACTTTCCTTCACAGGGTGTCTGGGCTCACCATTAGGAATAGGATGAGGAGAGAGCAGCTGAGCTGGGCCTCAATTCTGAAAGTTCATTGATTGTAAGGGGCTTTCGGGAAACCACTGGCAAAATTGTAAATGGCAGATTTCTATATTTATCCTGCAACTTAAATATGTTTCTACTTGGGGTGTAAGGATACATCGATCTGGATCAATACATCGAATCAATGTTCAACGATGCAATATGATTGACGCAAAGTGAAAACATCGATCAATATTGTCATCTTTAAGATACCCTTTTATTTTGAAATTCCCATGCTGAGTCTGTGTCACAAATGTCTGGAAGAGTTCAGTCACAAAATTGTCAAATCTTAATTTAGTTGCTTTTTGTGAGTCGACATAAATGTAACAGAATAAACGGACAAATGATATTGCCTGATATTGATATCGCATGGCAGACTTTGTGATATCAGCAAATATCTTATTGTTGTCCAAAGAATAGATATATTACCATATCGTGAGAATAAATTGATTCTCTTAAGTATTGTAATTCTTTTTTTTAATGATCCCTGCATCATTTGAAAACAAAAAAAAAACAAAAACAAAAAGACTAGCGCTTGGTCCATTAGCTTGATGCTAACATATGATAGGAATTCCCATCGACATGTTAACGATAATTAGCATCAAAATCCGGGAAATATTTTCTTGAAAAACAGACACATTTTACTTCACATGCTTAACATACAACATAATTTCCACACTCAGTATGAAAGCATTCAAAGAGAGTAAACATAGTGATTGGGAACCTTTACAGTTTAAGTTAAATTAAGTTACTGTATTGTAGAATGTATGATATGCATCCAGTTGTGGAGTGAACAGTAAAAAGAAGTCTCTGTGCACTGAACAGTATATCTTTCTGTTGGGTAATTTCTAACTATTGTCTCTGGTTTGGGGCCCTGAAGGCATGTTCAGGTTGCTGAATGGTGTGTTCTAGATGGCAGCTCAGGGAAAGAGGGATTACTCTCTTCCAGGCTCAATATTGTGCTAGTTGACACCTGCAGGCATATTGCCTGCTGTCAGCAGCGGATCATAATTAGCCCCCCAATGTCCAAAAATCAGTTTTCATAGGCTGCTACAGTAAAATGCATGGCTAGGCTATTTGGAAGTGTTCTCCCTGATCATTCCAGGTTCTTTTTTCTAAAGCCAAAGTTCTTTCTCTGCCAGTGGGACGGTTCTGTCATTCTGCTTTAAACGGACAATATGTAAATTCTGCCGTTATTGGTCTATCACATTAAAACAATAACAAAGGATGTAGTTTGATGATGTCGTGAAGTAGCGTGAGATCATGGGAGTTGTTTTCCTCACTTTTGAACAACCACCGCTGAAGAAAATCTATCTGACATCATGATTCAGGCAGAAATCATGTTCATGGAGGAGATAATATTAAAGTTTTGTTCACATTACGTTCAGGCACATGCACCAACTCCCTTTGTCACTCTTTGATGTATCCTGTTTTCTCAGAATTATAGAAACTAGCCACAAGTTAACAATGGCTTGCAAAGAAATGCAACATTACCTTGAATAAATTACAGATTTCTCTGTGTTTTAACATTGTTGGAAACATTTGGGATAATGTAAGTACACAACTCAACAAAATATATAACATATGTCTAGCCTTTTTAGACATTTTAATGCAGAAATGTGACACAGCTTTAAAGGTCTAATAACCTTAAAGGGATAGTTCGGATTATTTTGATGTGGGGCTGTGTGAGGTACTATCCTTGTAGAATTCACACAAAAACACAAACAAACCAACAGATTAAGGAGGCAGTAGGTGGTGTTCTGTGTGGTAAAATTACTGATTTCACCTTTGGAGTTTGGTTGGTTTGGTAAGAGCGATATGTGCCTTATATAAGGTTTCCTGTCATAAAAGGCTGTCTGTCAAAATAAAAAAGCAGCAAAAATATAGTATTTTCTACATTACCTTCTATTCTATTTTAAGTGGCTAAAGTACGTTTTGTTGCTGACCCCGTCCACAGCAGTTCATTACTTAGCTTCCATGCTTGTATTCCTCTCTGCTTCTTCTCACTGTAGGCGTGCCGGCCACCATCTACTGTAGCTAATACACTGTCAATAAGTACCTCATACAACCCCACGTGAAATAATCTGAATGATCCATTTAAAGACATTTAATTAGTAAGGGTTCTGTGCTAATTTTTAGATCTAGTTACGGCCAAAATGCTGTTCAATACATGTATTTGTTATACGCATCTAAAGAAATACAAAATATTTTATGTGGAAACGGCAATGTGAAAGATGCAATTATTTGCAACAGTCTTTAAAACTCCACGGTTTAACTTTGGTTTAACTCCAAGTTAATCCAAAGTATAGCATAAAATTACACTTTTATGCCCTGGCGTCAACTAAGGTCTGTCCAGAGACAAAGACAATGGTAACGTTTGTATGTTAAAGTGCGATGTGTGCGTGTAGTGAAGACTCCTTGCAATGTAAAGTCACATCATCTGTTTATCTGCCCCATCTACCCACAGATCCCCCTGCTGAAGCACTGTCACAAGCAATCAGCTCTGATTAGGAATGCTATCAACGGACACAGGCACTCACTCACAAATAAGCACATACACACACATACACACATATGCATGCATACACACACTTAAATACACACACACACACACACAATAACAGCACAAGGCGAATGCCAGTGCCTTGGAGGAATTCATGCTGAGTGAAGTGGATCGCTGAGCTCCGGTCAGAGACGAGATGCTGAGTGCCTCCAATCAGAGAGGAGCTGCGTCTCATTGACATTTACACCTACTGACACACATCCAAATAAAAAATGAGGGTGCAGTACATGCGCGTATGTATATGCTGCTCTCCCAAAAGACACATAACAGACAGGGCGCTTAAGAATTAAACATATTCAACAAGACAAAGTTATGTAAGCAGACCACTCAAGCTGTACTCTACTGGGAAACTAAATAATACACGCGTTTTTGGAAGAATGGAAGCTGGCAAAATGATTGGAGGTTACACTGAGCATGTCAGGGAATCAAAATCTCTGGTGCTTAATTAGTGTCTAACAGATGCAGAAGGCCATTTTCACAAATTAACTCAATTACAGCTATCCATGTGTGTAACTTCCCTGTGTTAAAGGAGTGAGGAGTTTATAGTTGTTTAAGGAACGGTGCCACCTCACAAAATATACACAAGTTACACATGAAAAAGAGAAAATGAGACAAATGCATGCAGATGTAAAACAATGCACAATTTTTTGGTATGGATGAAAACAGCCATACGTCACGCCCCGCGACCACCCTCTCCTTGGGGTAGAAACAGGCACTGTGCAAGGAGCCAGTCAGCGTTTGTGTCTGTGTCAAACACTTTGTCACAGGTTAGTTAATGATGTGTAAATGACATGCGTGCTGATTGTGTCTGTAGATCAAAGTGAATCAAAAAGAGTCTTAATGATGTCCGTGAATGTTCTCATTCGTCCAGGTCATTGTAATCTCAAGAAAGGATTAAATCGAAGGTAGATTTGTTTATGTGTCATAGAAGACGCTTCGCCTCTCATCCAAGAAGCTTCATCAGTTCATACGTGTCAGACTAGCCAGAGCTGGTTTTAATGATGGTGGAACTTATGTGTTTAATATGGTCTTGCCATGAGACGCGCTTTCAGAATAGAGTTTGGCTCAACAGCACCAAAACAGCAAAATAAAGTATCATAACAATATAAAAAAAAAAGTGACAGATGCCTGAAACAACATTCAATAATAATTTTATGCAGCTTTGTCCATTTTGATGAAGGCACACTGAAAGGTCCCCTATTTCTTTTTTCTTTCTATGTAACAATGCTGATTGTTGATCAGAAAAAGTATGATATAATTGCTTATCTGACTGAGGATACCAGAGGATTTAGGCTCCTAATAGCTTAACAGTGATTTGACTCTCTTACGTTATGCATTTAAACTGGCAAATACCTCAGAATTTGTATTAACCACCAGTCAAATTAGAGTGGTTGTTTTCATCCAAAAAGGGTTGAGGGCATAACATAGGAACAATGTACTCAGATGGATTGCTCTCATTCATGGCATGTCATAATTTTTACAGAGAAAATACTGGTGTGGGGTAACTTATCAGAAAACTTAAGAAAAGGAAACTGAACAAAAAAAAAATACCATGAACCAAAGAAAAAAAAAGTCCCATTTCTATTTTTTGCTTTTTATGTAGTATGGAGATTGGTATATCAAATACTCACTTTGATCTGACTTTGTGGGGGACGTTGGGCTTATCTTCTCTGTGGAGTTATCGCTCTCCTCATCCACGACGTAATCAAAATTTAAGATGAACATCATTACCACGCCCTCCTCATTTTTCACTGGGATGATGTGAGTGGTGCACTGAAAGTCAGAACCTGAAAGAGAAACAAAGTGTCAATGCCAAACAGAAAAATCACAAATGATCCCTCTGGCTATCACCTGTAAAATGGTTAGTATGTACCAAGATGTCTTTACTCGACCTAAACCTGTAAAAAAAAATATGTATATTATATATATAAGTCTGAAAGTTCAACAATCTGACAAGTCATTGGAGAGACAGGTGTTCAGTTGTGTGTGTGTGTGTGTGTGTGTGTGTGTGTGTGTGTGTGTGTGTGTGTTACATCTGTCCGTCTTTCATAGGTTATGGCTGGCCTGGTTTTAAAGCTAGAGTGAAGATACAGGAATCATATGAAACTAGATTATCTAAGGCATCCATTGGTACCAACCGCACCAGCTTGTCAGGATAATACTCAAAATTTAGGCAAAGCCATTTTCAAAAGGGTCCCTTGACCTTTGAATGATCTGAATGAGACTTGGTTCTATGGGTACCAAAGATATGCCCAATTTACTCTAATCCCATTCAGCTCTGGGCAAATACCATGCAGTTTTTTGCATGCAGCATAATTTCACCTATATTAAAAATGGTGTATTTCAATATTCCTGCATTTTGGGGTCCCTAAACAGTCGTCACCTTATTCAACTCTGCCCACCTTTCCTGTTCTGTCAAGTGCTTTTGTCTTTGTTCTTCCGGTTGACCATTCAGCAGCTCTACACTGAAGCTGTCAAACCAAGGTTAACTACACTTTTACAGTTGAACAACCAAAATAAGTATTCCTAAACCAACACTTCAACACTACACACGTTTGAGCAGGTATTGATCCAGTATCGGGGTGACATGAACATCAGCAATTCAGATTAAAGTTTTCAGGTACGTTTTCCTCAGGTAAGGTAACAGCTAATACTGCTAATGTTGTTTATATCTCTATAATGTTAGCTCAGTTTTTATGCCTGAACTCTCTAAACATACACTCTCTCTAGACATATGCTCGGACTGTTCAGTACAGTCAGGGTGGCTGATGGTGGCTAACAGAGTGCTGCAGGAATGAGTCTTTAAATGTGGTGTTAGCTTATTAGCACTTGAAGTTTATGGGTTTTTAGGGAAGGTACCCGAAATACAGGCTTGTGAGGGTGACGTGCTGCAGATAATAGCGCTGAGACATAGCCCTCATTTGCTTAGATTCCCATGGTGCACTGCTGAGAGTTAAACTTTGCTATTTTATGTTCCAAAATACAAATGTTACATTTTGTTGGTGTTTGTAATATACAGTTGTTACTTTCTGTTATTATTTGTCGGTTTGTTGAAGGCGGTTGCTATCAGCTAGCTAAAAGAGGCTGCAGAGGTTTTCAGGGACATCAGACGTCATCACACTGAACACTACAAGTCATGCGGCAGTAGTGTTGATCGTTTATGGTTTAATGTTAGCTTTTCACTTCTGTCGATTGCATTTATGCTCCAAAAATCATACAAGCGGTGAAGATGATCTTGCTGAACAGTACCACAAATGTTTGTCACACAGCTCAATTTCTGCACTAATCCAAAATCCAATGGAAAAATGCCATTGGCTTTTAGTGGTGGGGATGTCATCCTTGCAGCACTGTATTGGAATAAATTGGGTATGACTGGAAAGCTGAGATTCTTGTGGATTCAATGAGCCTGATTGTATTCATGTGTGATTAAGTTAGCCCCATAGGGTGGATCTAATCAGCTCTCTGCCAAAATATTAACCTACCACAACTTCAACTGAGACATCCAGGCTCCAATCTCTAATCTAATAGGCAACATCAAGTGTACATTATTTAGAATTTCAGCTGAGTTCAGTGAAACTTACACTGTACTATACAAAAAACCGATTGCAATTTTTTCAAATCTCTGCAGGCTGCATCTGGCAGTTGTGGTGTCACTGCAGTAGGTGCTTCACCATCTGTTTCCTGGCATTGATCTGCACAAAACTGAGTGCATTTTTCTATTTTATACTGTTAAATAAACAGAAATGTAAAAATGACTAACACCTCCCTCTGGTTTCACATGAATGTTGGGAAAACCGAGGAGTAGTTGATCCGATTTAAAGGTCAATGCCTGCATGTCAGAACAAATAAATAGTAACAGATAAATAAGTAAGCCCAGGGGTTAAACAAAGTGTATGCGTGTGTGTGTGTGTGTGCTCATATGTGTCATGCCCATTTAAGCCCATATAGATGTACCATACGTATTTTAATGAGCAATACATTTCAGGCTTGCAGAAACTGGACAATTATGATGCAAGAGTCACAGTGTGGTGCAGACAGCAGGGTTTAGTAGAATAGATCAAACACGCAGAACCGATTACAGCCAATTTAGAGGACTGCAATGTGCTCATAGGAATAATGGCTAGAACAGACGAACGTGTGAAGCACCGGAGCAGAAAACAATGTGTGTGATCTAAACTTAGTCTTGAGCCCAGAATATTCCTTTTTCTCAACTGCATTGGTTATTGCTGTGTTAGTGAAAGCTACTGATGCCTCAGGGCACAACTGCCCACCAATAAAACTTTCTACTCACTGGACCCTAAACAACACAACAGCTACTATACAGCTAGGGTGACATACAATATCACCATCTGTGGTATGGGAGAAAGCTTTTTTGTATTATCTCAAAAACAGAGATGGGCAGTATTTCATACTTTAAGATATTTGTGTGTATGAAATACCAAAACTAGATAATTGAATAAATCATTTTATTCTCAAGTAAGACATGTTTTTATCCCCAGGTTTAAACTGTAGGAAAATACTGTACACCAGTTAGCCTAATCACAGTCTTTGGTGAAATGTTAGTGAATCACATGACATGTCCTGTCGGTCCAGCAACCCGCTCACGGTGAACTACAGTATTTCATTTGTGTGTGTTATGACCAGTAGCTTGAGGAAAGAAGCTGCTTTGGTGTTTGGTGCACATTGCGCCTCAGAGATAAAATAAAGATATGTTATCAAAATATGCTCAGATATTACAGCTAAGGCTGCTTACATGGCACTACAATACAACAGAAGAAAAAAGCAATTAGCAAACACATGTACTAGCAAGAAACCACCAACACTATCTCATAGCTAAACGATAGAACAGGTCGATTGCCAATGACTCCCAAAACAACATATATGAACAAGTACCAGCAACAGACATACCGGACCTGAAGCACATGATGTAAGTCACTTGACAAAAGTCACATCATGTTAAACATGTGGTTAACATTGTGAACAGTCAGAGTTTGTTTAGGTTCAGTCACCAAAAGACCACAATTATTGTTAAAATACACTATATTGCCAAAAGTATCAGGACGTCTGCCTTTACATGCACACATGAACTTTAATGACATCCCATTCTTAATCCGTAGGGTTTAATATGGAGTTGGCCCACCCTTTGCAGCTATGACAGCTTCAGCTCTTCTGGGAAGGCTTTCCACAAGGTTTAGGAGTGTGTTTATGGGAATTGTTGACCATTCTTCCAGAAGCACATTTGTGAGGTCAGGCACTGATGTAGGACGAGAAGGCTTGGTTCGCAGTCTCCGCTCTAATTCACCCCAAAGGTGTTCTATCAGGACTCCATGCAGGCCAGTCAAGTTCCTCCACACCAAACTTGCTCATCCATGTCTTTTTGGACCTTGCTTTGTGCACTGGTGCGCAGTCATGTTGGAACAGGAAGGGGCCATCCCCAAACTGTTCCCACAAAGTTGGGAGTGTGAAATTGTCGAAAATGTCTTGGTATGCTGAAGCATTAAGAGTTCCTTTCACTGGAACTAAGGGGCCAAGCCCAACCCCTGAAAAACAACCCCACACCATAATCCCCCCTCCTCCAAACTTTACACTTGGTACAATGCAGTCAGGCAAGTACCGTTCTCCTGGCAACCACCAAACCAAGACTCGTCCATCGGATTGCCAGACAGAGAAGCGTGATTCATCACTCCAGAGAACACGTCTCCACTGCTCCAGAGTCCAGTGGCGGCGAGTTTTACACCCCTGCAGCCAACGCTTTGCATTGCACTTGGTGATGTAAGGTTTGGATGCAGCAGCTCGGCCATGGAAACCCAATCCATGAAGCTCTCTACACACTGTTCTTGAGCTAATTTGAAGGCCACACGAAGTTTGAAGGTCTGTAGCTACTGACTCTGCAGAAAGTTGGCGACTTCTGCACACTGTGCGCCTCAGCATGCGTTGACCCCGCTCTGTGATTTTACATGGCCTACCACTTCATGGCTGAGTTGCTGTTGTTTCCAATTGCTTCCACTTTGTTATAATACCACTAACAGTTGACCGTGGAATATGTAGTAGCAAGGAAATTTCACGAATGGACTTATTGCACAGGTGGCAACCTATCACGGTACCACACTTGAATTCTGTGAGCTCCTGAGAGCGACCCATTCTTTCACAAATGTTTGTAGTCTGCATGCCTAGGTGCTTGATTTTATACACCTGTGGCCACGGAAGTGATTGGAACACCTGAATTCAATGATCTGGAGGGGTGTCCTGATATTTTGTCAATATAGTGTAAGTACGGTTTCATAACTGACATCACTTACAAAATGTAACTTAAGACTTTAAATAAGTTAATGCAGACATTTGGTTTCACGTGGCACATGAACCTTGGTCTCCTGGATGAAAGTCCTGTGTTTGACCCATCCCTCCAGACACAGGCTTTCTTACTCTTCATACTGTTCCCATCATAATTACTACCATTAGACCGTTACCGCTAAAAGTTGCTGTCCAACAGTAAATTTAAATAAGTGGCCTATGCGGGCGTCTTTCCATGGATGTATAAAGGAAAACTGGACAGTGTTGGAGGTGGGTCTGCTCAGTGGTGCATGAAGCAAACTTCCGTGCAGGAGCTTTCACATATGCGTTTGCACTCTGTGGCCCACAGAGCCATGCAGTGGAGACTAAATTCAGCTGAGTGAGTAAATTCTGCTTTAGCCCTCCACTAACTTGAAAGGGATGAAATAATTTAATTGTGCAGCTCCTCTGGATTTTCCAAATGTTATTGGACCGAATGGGAAAAGATCTGCCATTTCACAGAAACTTCTTTTGTAATGTAAGTCTATGGGGGAAAAGTCTTGTTTTGGGCCGGAAAATATCACGTCACATCATCATTACACAGTTTGCTCACTATGTCAAATTGACTTCAAAGCCCGGCACTGTTCGCGGGGGCTTGTGTCTTTCTGGTGAGGATGGGCTGAAACCGCCCAGCATGCACCTCTGGATTTGTAGCCTCCCACCTCTAAGACATCCTGATTTTCCGCTGGATTGGGTTGGGTGGGATAAGGTCAGACACATATTGATGCAACATAAAATGTGATATTAGTCTGTGTAGGAGGTACTTTTGTATTTTCAAATTACAAATTACTTGTATTTTAATTAAATATATTTTACATACCAGTATTTTGTATTTTATTTAAACCTACTTAAAATGTCATATTGTCATACTGTGTTGATTTTGTATTTCCATTTTCTTGCAGATGCTTTTGTTTGCTAATGTAGGTCATATCCTTGTAGTAGCTTTAAAGCGATATTCCACCCCAGAAGGATAATCCACTCAATATCTACTCACCCCTATGCTGATGTGAGGATGGGTGAAGATCTTCAGTTCACAAAACAATCCTGGAGTTTCAGCAGAAAACAGGGTTGCAGCCAAATCCAGTACAATTGCAGTGAATGATGACCATGGATAAAATGTAAAAAAGAGAAGACAAAACAAACACAAAATGTCTCCATCCTGCTTGTGTGGTGTAATCCAAGTGTCCGTGAGCCACGACATTAAAATTTAACCACAAAAGACGCCATTTACACCATGTTTTTAGCCGAAATGTCAACTGTAGCCTTCCCAGGTAGCATGTAAACATGGCGTTGATGTATCGCGAGACTTCGTATATCTCTTAATGAATGCACGTGTGAAAATATCGCGAGATATACGAAGTCTCGCGATACATGTTTACATGCTACCTGGGAGGCTACAGTTGACATTTCGGCTAAAAACATGGTGTAAATGGCGTCTTTTGTGGTTAAATTTTAATGTCGCGGCTCATGGACACTTGGATTACACCACACGAGCAGGATGGAGACATTTTGTGTTTGTTTTGTCTTCTCTTTTTTACATTTTATCCGTGGTCATCATTCACTGCAATTGTACTGGATTTGGCTGCAACCCTGTTTTCTGCTGAAACTCCAGGATTGTTTTGTGAACTGAAGATCTTCACCCATCCTCACATCAGCATAGGGGTGAGTAGATATTGAGTGGATTATCCTTCTGGGGTGGAATATCGCTTTAAGTACATTTGATGAGCATTAATTGTCATTTCTTAGCACTATACCTTTTGATGTATTTGTGACCATATCTGTCTCTGCAATTGATCAAAATTTCAGCCCAAAATAAAAAAAAAACAAATTAAACGTGTATTCAAAAAACTTTTAATTGATTTTTGTTAGAGAATATAACAATAGTGGAATTTGTCATCTGGCCTTATAAATCAAAATGTCTAATACTTGGTGTCCCTTTGTCTATGTAGGTCTGTCTGTCTGGCTTGTTGTGTTGCTCCTACTCACAGAGGACACATATTACCAGCGTTCACTGTAATCTCCGCAGGGCTCACAGACACCCTGCCAGCAGCATTCATTAGCAGTAGACTTGCTGTCTGACTAAATATAACAAGCTCGGTCTGCCTCAACATGCCAGAGTTCTGTTGGAAGGATTTCTGCATCAAAACTCCCAGAAGTAACGCTGCATTGTCACCACTGACGGTTCGATAATGTGATTTTAATATAGAGGGGAAAAAAACAGAAATGTACAGTATTTGAGAATACACGAAAGGGGTCAATGTTTCAGCTGTATTATGTGAATTAATGGGAATAAATAGCATTGCATATGTGGATAATAAAACCAGCGGGTGTGCACTCTACACCCATCTTGTCTGGTATCATGGGTTATGTTGTAAAGTAGAAGAGCGGTGCTTAGAGAGCTGTGAGCACTGTGAGTCCTTCCCCAGAAAATCCCCTTTTCATAAAAAAGCACTTTCCTGCATTTCCCAGAAAGCCTTCACTTAATTCTACATTGTCACTAGGGAACATTTTTTGTTTTGACAATGATGTGTTTGATTTAAAAGTGTGCTCGTTTTTTCAGAGTGAAGGAGAGACAAAGCGAGCGCGACAGTTATTCAGTATCGACTTTTAATTATCTGATAAATCCAGCAGGAATTAAACTTGTTAGTGATAAATCCTTAGAAATGAATTCACTCCAAAATGTGCTCTTAATGATGTTATTTTTGGGACATTTTTCCTTAATTCAAAAATGGACGCTGGAGTGGTGACAGGAAAAGAGAGAAGAGATTTTCATTATCATTATTTCTAATGCCAGATTTCTAACCACATATTCTTTATTGTGCAAATTATTGTGCAAATTATTTCCAACAAATCCTGCTGTTTTGAGTGTGAGTGCTTTGAGACATGCTGCATCTCCACCTTTCTACTAAGCCATTTGAGATAAGATGAGCTGATTATATATATAGTGTGCGCTATATTTCATTTATTATACAGTAGTTGTTCAGATGCCATGCCATTAAAAATTATTAAATGTTTTGTGTATTCTAGGTAAAACAATAATAAATGACACATTGCTGTCTGAGATATCATGGACTGCAGAGGTGAGTTGTTTATGTAGAAATGAGAAGTAAGAATATGAGATTTCAACATTTCTCCTGCTTATGATGCAGACTGCACACCTGACCCTTCGCTAAGTCCCTCCTCCATGGAGCAACTATCCAGTCATAGATTAAAACCACAACTAGGCACCACAGGCAGTCAAGCTCTGTATTTCTCTACATGTTGAAGTGTGCATCAGGTTCTAAAAAGTCTGATACTCTCTTGTTTCGTGAGGTTGGAGGGTGGCATCTTTTCTGTTGTCTTTCAGAAATGTACAACACAAGAGCAAATGTGTGAGGAATGGATTAAACATTGTCTTTATCTGCTTTAACGTAAGCTGCAAACATTAGCACGTCTGGCTAACGAGCTCACTTTCTAATAGCCAAACTTACGCTAGATACCACTGTGTTTGCCAAACTCGTGGCTTATTCCCACCAGGGGTTACACTGGGATTTGCTATGAAGGGATTTGAGGAAGAGGATGCGGATTGGTGTATAATCAAAGTGGGCTGACACGTCTCCCTCTGGATCACTCTCTTCGGTCTAAGATGGGTTAGCTTAGCTCTTATCCTGGCTCTCGTCCTGAGGTGGTGGTTGTCTGGTGACCGTCTCACTGTCCACTGCACTTAATACAATCCCTGCGGTTCCTTTTCTGATATTAATGAATGTATTTCTATCATATGCACGTTGAATTTCACCATCTGACCAATGTTTGTTGGGATGTAGCTTTCAGTCGTTTAGCATTAACATCATATAATGTATGCAGCCGTTAAGTAACTTTACATATTCCAGACTCTTATACAGGTTTACTGTTTTAAAATGTGTCAGATGGAAACATTAAAAAGTCAGCTGAAGACGGACTTCCGAGCTGACGCAAGAAGTTTAAGAACTAGCATCAGCTTACATTAGCTAGCTACACTTATGAAATCTACTAGCAAGAGCCATCATTTTAGCTGACAAAATCCACAGTCATCAGCCAGAAATGAGAAGCTGCTTTTGTTCTCTGTGAAAGACCCAGTGTTGCACAATTTATTGCCACGTTCAATGTTAAATCTAACACAGTTATCACTGTAAACTGCGTATGTGCAGTGCAAGGATGGAAAACTTGACAGATGCAGCAACAGTAACTAAGGAGGTCAGGGCTTAGCAAAAGATCAATTGTTCAGGCATGTGAGAAGGCCTACACTCTAAGTTTTGCTAAATGTCAGGGATTTTCTTAAATATTCTGAACACAACAATAATGTATGAATTAATGTACATGTAAATATATTCAATCTCTTAAGTATATTTTTTCTTCACAGAATATTCTAGAAAATTTGAGTATTGTATGTCTCATAGACTGAATTGAAGTATCTGTGACACCAGGTGCTATTCTGGCAGAATTAATTGACCAAACAATGATAATCTCCCAGTTGTATCCTCGCTTGGTTTACTTTGTGTACCCAGCTTTGGCATATGGGTCTGGCTGCAGTTTATGCTGCACAGCAACACCAAAAAGCTTCCTTTTGTTTGAGATTAAATGAGAAGAGTGGAGGTAGCAAGAACGCCAAAGAATCAGAGAATTAAAATATTTTCTGATTGTTTCACAATGGTTATTTTGTCAGCCCAAAGAAACCCCCCCCCTAGCCTTTGACATCCTGGGGCTAATCACCGCCATGTCTGATTTGGTTTGACTAGTTTTTGGTAAACTCAAGCTACTCAAGCATAAAACATGTATTTTAGATGAATGAGATGTACACACATGTTGAAATAACATAACGAGAAAATAAAACATTAAAAATGCTGACATTAAATTATATGTATGTGACGCAGGGGGTTTCTAAGCAGAAGTTAGTGTAAACAAACATTGTGATTGGTTCTATGGCTTCCTAACAGTAGAGTGGTGTAATTGCATTACCAGCTGGCATCACGGTTGTGAATGTACATGTAGGAGTAATACACTGAATATCTTTACTAGAGCCCGACGGATATCAGTTGACTGATATTGGCCTACCGCAGCTATACTGGTCTATATATACATTATAGTTATTTAGAATTATTAAAAATACCAGTGAAAGTTTACAGTTTCAGTGCCCTGATATCATTGGGACAACAAAGGTTTTTGCTTAGAGTAGAATCTTGTGCCTCCATTACATTTCTTTATCACAACAATCATCTTTGATCATTGCAAAACATGTGCTTATGTACGTATATATTCTATATTCTTTGTATTATTGTTTGTATTAAGAATACTGGTGTCACTATCAGAATTTTTTTTACTCCCTACTATCGGTATTGGCCCCAAAAATCCAGTATTGGCCGGGCCCTCTTCTATAACAGAGCTCTAGTGTACATTATATATCACTATGTCCTGTGAAATACTTCTGGGCTGCCGTTTACCTCACCAGATGGGGAAACAATGGTCATGCTTAAAGGCTAAACCACGGGGGTCTCTTCTCATCTGGTCTCCTGCTGAATGTCACCTCTACCAAAATGGATCAAAGGAAAGCTTCTTTGTATCGGCGATGGTGAATCAGCACAGACTGTGCAGGTCTAAACCTGCTACTATCTTACCACTATGTTCTTTTTTTGTCTTGTAAACTCCTTGTAAATTAAACAGGCAGAGCTTTTCTCCTCTTCAGCCAGAACCATGTGATCAGCAGAGCTACTCATGACCTGAAGAAACACGGCATTGACGTCACTGATTGGGAACAACTGACTTATTCATCTTCTTCATCAGTTCCCACAAAGGTCGAGTGCCTAGAGGTATTTTGGTGAAAAATTATGTGAACCCAAAGATTTGATTTTCTCATTATTTTCGATTATCCTCAACTAAATGTTTTTTAAATCAATAATTACCACTAATTGAGATCCATAACATTCCATTATGATATGTGAGAATATTTTAATTATTTAAGATTTAGAGAATGTAAAACCTTATAAAAAACCTTGATGATTTTTGTGTGTATTCAAATCAGTATGATTGACACGTATGCCGATATAGTGAGAGCTTAAATCAAATGTAATCACCCAACATTATGTGATAATACAATTTCATTTCAAGACAAACTCAAGCCATAGAATAATATGTGATTAATAACTGAATTCAGATGGAAAGATCCCATTTTCCAGATCTGTGAAGCTACCCCCTGTTGACTGACAAATTGCCTTGGCAGACATGACTTCTCAGCTGACGTGTCACGATGAACAAAACTGTCAGACAGTTTTACTAGAAGCTAGGTCTTTTCCAGATTTTCCAGGAAATAATACTGGGTTTCTAATTTTACCTGTTTACAAGTTTCTGTGATACTACTGCACTGTAAGATTAAAAAAAGATGTTTTAATTTTAAATTAAATGTAGTGTCCGGGGTGCCATAAAATTTCAAGTTGACAAGTTGAGTACATTTTTTTGTAATGATTGAAACAATAACATTTTCTGGTCAAATAAACTTGATATCAATTTGATTGAACTTGGAACATGTTCAATAAGCTTCAGATATTAAGGTGAACCAGCAACTCTTCAGTCACACTGACTGAAGTTACAAACAAACTTGAATTTTCTCAGTTTGAAGAGTCAGTTTTTCATTTAACACAAAGAACTTCCAGCTTCAGCTGCTCCTGTTGGAGCTAATTTGTTGTCCAGCACTGGCACAAAAACAATACATGAAACTGCTCCAATTGAATTTATTAACTTTTAAGTGTAAGAGGGGTAGGCACTGAATTCAACCTTCATTGTTGTCCAGTTTTTTCATTATTGTCAAAACAAACAGAGAGACAAAGCAAGTTTTCATCATTTGTGTTTTCTTCAAACTATATATATGGACAGTCACAGGAGAGTTTTACAGTACAGACTTCAAGTTAAAAGAAGTCATGTTCACAAGTTCTGAAGTGTTCTGAACATAAATACTAGCAATTTTAAGTTTAACACTTCAGTGATTTCTGTATGGGAGGTATAGTCATTGACAGACTGTGGGAGGCGGAGTGTTAAGTGGGTGCACTTTACTGTATATCATGAGACACGCTGAAGGGGGGATGGGTGAAGTACTCAGGTCATGTGACTCCAGGCCAACAATCAAAATTATACTAAGAATTTGTTTCAAAAATCCAAAATGGCAGTGTGCGTAGAAAAAGCCGCTGGCATGTAAGTGTTATTTTTCATGTTGATTATATTTTTATTTATTTTTATTGATGATTTTGTTTTAGAAAATTGTTTTCAGGGATGATTTTATATTTTATTGTTGAAAAATAATGAATTACACTTTCACAGCTGTGATAATCAGACATTACAAGTCTGTATCCTGGAGGAAACATTGGGCAGATTGGGTGTAAAACAGGGATAATCCCTCATAGGTATACTTGTGTATAGTCATGTTTTGAGGCCTATACTCTGATAATCAATAATATGGTCGCATTAAGTATTGGTTACTATTTATTTTAATCTTAAATATCTATTATTGTAATAATTCACCAATGTTTTCATATTTTACTTCAACTTAATTAACTTGAACATATAAATCTTGCATTAAAGCGATATTCCACTTTGCCAGAATAAGCCACTCAGTATGTACTCACCACTATGCCGATGTAATGATGGGTGAAGATCTTCAGTTCACAAAACAATCCTGGAGTTTTAGGAGAAACAGGGTAGCAGCCTCATCCAGTACAATGGCAGAGATCGGTGACCACAGATAAAACGTTAAAAAAAGAACACAAAACAAACACAAAATGTCTCCATCCTGCTTGTGTGGTGTAATCCAAGTGTCCGCGAGCCGCAACATTAAAAATTAACCGCAAAAGACGCCATTTACGCCATGTTTTTAGCAGAAATGTCAACTATAGCATGTAGCCAGTAGGATGTAAACATGCCGTCGATCTCGTGAGACTTTGTATATGTCTTAATGGACGCACATGCAGAAGTCTCACTGCCATTGTACTGGATGAGGCTGCTACCCTGTTGTGAACTGAAGACCTTCACCCATCATCACATCGGCATAGTGGTGAGTACATACTGAGTGGCTTATTCTGGCAAAGTGGAATATCGCTTTCAGTTAATGAGAAAAGATTAGTTGATTTAATTAAATTATTGTTTTAAGTTTAATTTATTTAAGTTTTATTATTTTTTATTATTTTTTTTATTATATTTACCATTTTTTATATTTTAATTTAAATCTTTCCCTCAAAAACAAAAAACTACATAAAAACTCATGAAATGTGATGCTTTCTGATATTCCCACTTCAGAAGTAGCTATTTATACTCACTGACTATTACATCTTGTACTGGAGTAATACATGACAAACAGTGAATACACTTATTGTTTCATCATCACTGTGTGTTTAATTTTCTGTGACATCAATGGCAGTGCACTTTAAACTCATTCAAGTTACTGTTTAGTATCTTCACAGGGAGTTCATGAATGAAGTTTTTTGTGTTCCTTCTTTCTTTGTTGTTAATTCAGTCTCATATTTTCTCAGTTTGATAGTTTGACTGATCGGGTCCAGCTGTGTGCTCTCAGCCCAATCTAAAGGTGTCTGGACACTTCGAGCAAAGTGTTTGTCGGACCGTCAAACAGCATCTGAAACCTATGCTTTATTATGTCTTGCTCCTCACTATGATGGCAGATTTTGTGTGAATGTGGCTTTAGATGTGGACAGACAACTACAAATCTAATCAAACCATGACCAAACTGGCAAATCACACACAGTGTCAGGAAATGCACAGCAAATTCAGAAAACAGAAGCAAGTTGTATGATGTGGAACAATACAGAAGTGAGTTATAACACAAACAGAGTTACTGGGGGGCACTAGTGAACATGCTGGTTTTTACTAAAGGGCAAACACTGTGTAGGTGCAGCCATTATTGTACAGCTAAAATAACATTATCAACCCCCTATCCAACTCAACTCAAATCACACATCCAGCTGTGTTCATCTGTTTTTTGCATCCCAGGGGATTTCTTTTGTGTTGCAACCCTGTTGCGTTCTGGACAACTTGCAGCGCATGTTTTCTCTTAGTGCTCCATTTTTCTTTATGCTGTATTGTGTATTTTCAACTTGGTGAATGTGTCTTTTAATTGACTTGTGTTTTATTTATGTGCAGCCCTTAATTTTCATAAATGTGACATAATGTGTTGTGAAAATGGTGAAGAATTTTTATTCTTTTTCTTTGCATGTTTTCTTAGTTACAGTTCTCTCTTGGCCACCGTATCATCTAGTAAACATGCAGTTAGATATTTAACATGACATTACCCAACTATTTTACCTTAAAATAACAGCTACAAAATCATCTTGATGTTACACTGACTAATAATAGTGAGAATGCCGCCTCTTTCATTCCCACTCCATGCTCCGAATGCCTGTTCTTGTTAAGGCTGAATATTGTTCAGATATTTCTGATACCAGTGATTGTACCAATGCCTTGGCATCAATACTGGCTCCTGATCAAAGATCTTGTGGTAAAAAAAACAAACAAACAAACAAACAATGATCCTCATCTCTGAGTGTAATGTAGTGTTTTTCCTGCATGCCTGTGTGACTTGTATAGTTAAGACAGCCAGTCACCAGCATACTGCATGCTAAATCGCTCAGTAACACTGACGCAATTTACTCATTAGGTAGCAAAATTTTGTATTGAATGACATGACATTTGTATTGAAGCAATTTTGTCGGTGTCATAAGAGTATCGAAGTCTGATACCTAGCCCTAGGTCTTGCTCTATGAGACTTGAGTGTGTATGACTCTCTGCAAAAGTGAATAACGCTTTACAACACTACGTCACAAGCCACCAACTATAGGATAATGCCTAGAAGAGAACCCCAGTTTGTGAACAAATTCACACGTACAATATCCTTCTAAAATGTTATTTATGATCCCATGTACATAATTACGGTGGCTGACAAGTACAAACGTGCTGCAAATACAGAAACGTGCTGCAAATACAGAAACACGCTGCAAATAAGAAAACAAATGCAAAAGGCTACATGAAAACGTATTCTTTTTTCCACATGTGGCCCTCATCTTTTACTGTATTATGAAAGTACAGCTGATTTACATGACGTTAGATGAGGGCCACATGTGGGAAAAAAGAAAAAAGAATACGTACTTTTTCATGTAGCCTCTCCCGAATCCAATTTTCCTCCCACCAATAACTTTCTTCTTTTTATTTTTGTATTTATTTATATTTTTTTTAATAATAAATCTTTATTAAGAGATACGATGCAATACAATACAGTAAAATGACAACCGCCAGGGGGTTACAAACATTAAGAGGCAGTATTTAAGAATATCATATTAGACAAAAACATGAAGGAGAGCACATAAATCAAAAGTCTTAATGGCTTTAACAATAACCTTCTTCTTCTCATTCATTCATCTGCTCCACACGTTGATACGTCCGTTGTCTGTCTCTCGGGTGGAAGCTCAGCACTGCACCCAGAGGCCTGGAGCACTTCCGTTGTATGACTGGATATGCGGCGTTTTCTTTTTGCATTTGTTTTCTTATTTGCAGCGCATTTCTGTATTTGCAGCACGTTTCTGTATTTGCAGCGTTTTCCTTTTGCATTTGTTTTCTTATTTGCAGCACGTTTCTGTATTTGCAGCGCGTTTCTGTATTTGCAGCGCGTTTCTGTATTTGCAGCACGTTTCTGTATTCGCAGCGTTTTCCTTTTGCATCTGTTTTCTTATGTGCAGCATGTTTCTGTATTTGCAGCGCCTGTCTGTTTATGCAGCGCGTTTGTACTTGTCGGCCACCGTACATAATAGTAAGCATCTAAACAGTATTACATTTTCATCCAAATTCAAAACATTGTCATCAGTCATTTACTATGAAAAAGAATTAATTCCATGCACCAATCATAAAAAATCAGTCAGTTGCCAGGTTGTCATGCAACAAAACTTCTCCGCTCCTGTTGGCTTAATCTGCATCTCTGAGCCAACTCAACAACAGAAAGCTGAAGCCGTTACATCATTCCAGACTCCTTTGACACAAACAGTAATTTTACCTTGCAGGAATCAATGTCGCTTTAAGTGTACGCTATATTTAGAACATTTTCACCGCTTTACTTTGCTGCCAGACAGCCTTTTCCAACAGAGAACTGAAGTTGCTGTCTATGGTCTCTTCACAGCCACCAAGACCCGTTTGGAAAAAGCTATTTTAACTGGAAGGATACAGGAGTTGCTGTTCTACCACTGCCTCGATCTGCGACAAATAACGGATCCAAACAAACGTACTAAAATATCAAAATCCCACAATGACACAAATAAACTAACCAATCATGTCAGCGGTAGACCAGCAACTCCCATGTTCTGTGAGGTAAGATTACCATTTCAGTCCACAGAGTCTGGTGGCTTTAAAGAGAGCATAGACAGTGACATCAGTGCCCCATTGGAAAAGGCTATCTGATGACAAAATAAAGTACTGAAAATGTTCTAAATATAGTGTACACTTAAACTGGTATTGATTTTTTTAGGTGTCTAAAGTACATTTTAAGCTACAGCGGTCTGTACACAGCGGTGTGTTGCTTAGCTTCTGTGCTAGGACTCCTGAGGGATCTGATCAAAACATGATCTGCCATGCCCACACAGTCTTGAGAGAAATGGTCTAAACAGCAAAATATGAATCTTTTGAACTAGGTTTTCTAATACTTATGAACATTTATTTACATTCAGGTCTTTGTAGATGCTTATTGAGAAACTAAATTTTGACATCATACAGTATATGCAATTTTACTATTTCAAGCCTTATTTGCAGAGGCTTTAACTTCTGACCCTAAATTTGAATACAAACTGTAGTGTACTGTATGTTTGCAACAGAAAACTGCTGACCATTTAGTTTTTAGGCTATCCAACCTTTTTATTCTCCTGCAACACTCAACCCAGCACCACATGATACTGTCCAAACATGGCCAGAGCTGCTGGACACGTTTAACATCATTGACAGTGAGAGCAGTTTGGACCAGTGAGTGTCCATTAATTCCCTGACCTTTATGCAGAGTGTTTCCCTGCTAGCCAAGAAATGTTATTTACACCTGCTTGAATGAATGGACAGTGTATTAAGACTAGCTCCCTTTTCATGATGGAAATTTCATTACTCTAGATACTATTTCCATCATCAATTATTAAAACATTGTAGCTTAATCAAGTGATCCATTGGACACTCGTCCAACTGACAGGTCACACAGAGTTGTGGTGAAACGGGGAGATGTCTGACATCAATATAGTAGTAATGTTTATATTTATGTGCACTCCTAGAAATAAGGGTTCCAAAAAGGGTTCTTCCTGAAGGGCTGGGGTTCTACCATTTGCTTCTGGAGAACCCTTTTTTCTTCACAGATCCCTCGGAATACAAGAGGTTATAATGCAAGATAATAACCCTTTTAAATGATATTTTTTGATGCCCCTGATTGGGTTTTACATAAAACCCTTGGAAAAGGTTCTTGGTAGAACTCCACTGGTGGGTTCTAGATGAAACCCTTGCAATATTGAAGGGTTCTCAGTAGAAGGCCCTGGGTGGGTTCTAGATGAAACCCTAAGAATATAAAAGGGTTCTCAAACGATCCACCTTGATTGCTTCTTGATGAAACCCTTGGCAGATAAAAGGGTTCTCAGCAGAACCCCCTTGGTGGGTTCTAAATGGTTAGGTTCTGAATGAAACCCTTGGAATATTAAAGGGTTTACTGTAGAACCCCCTGAGTGGGTTCTAGAAGAAACCCTTGTAAAAGTAAAGGACCCTTGTAGAACCCCCGCGGGTGGGTTCTTGTTCATGCCCTTAGAAGGTGGAAAGGTTCTAGACAGAACCACCACAGCTGGTTCTGGGTGGAACCATTATACCATAGGGTTCTCTTTAGAACTTGTCATAGAAGGAGGTTCTATAAAAGGGTTCTCCTATGAGGGAAGCCGAAGAACCGTGTATGGTTATAGTTGGCACTGTTATTTATAAGAGTGTAGTAGCGTGACTGCTACTATATATTTTTTACGTCTTATTTAAAAAGTGAAGATATTTCTTGTTCGATTCAGATCTATCAAGGCTTCATATTAATCTGTATAAGCGGATCTACTTTAGAGAGAAACATGAGTAATATTGTTGAGCACTGATTTTTGTTTTTGTATCTTCTACCAATGTACAACTGCAGCTTTTAAACAGTACAGCCCCAGTTTACTGCCTGGTAGTAAGTCTTGTATAATGAAATCTGACATGTTTCTCGTTTAGGGCTATTCTGCTTAAGCCAATACGCAACGTTACTGGGGCATAGCCAATCGGGACTAGGGCATGTAGGGAGAGGCCATGCAAGCTAACCCTTTGTTTAGTGTCCCTGGGCCTTGTGGCAATATCTCGCCTGAATGAGACCGCTGTAAGCTACACAGCCTGCCCTAATTTCATCTTCAATCAGTGTCTCCACAGCCGTCAGGGATAACTAGCAGCTCTGGCTCAAGCTACATTTCATTTGTGTTTATCAATTCATGATATTTTGCACCGTGATCTTTTATTCTTTTTAATTTAGGTGCAAATGTTGGTGTTTTCAATGCAGTGGATGGTAAAAAATTTAAGTTAGCACAGGGTAACTGATTAAGATAAAAACACAGATGGTATGGAGAAGAATAATAGATTATCACCTCCAGTAGAAGCATCCCATGAGATAAAAATAGCCTGTGGATGAAGATTCCTATCCGAGGCAAAGTGAGACCTGTATTGTTATACTGTTCAAAGATCCATCTGCTCCTCCTCTGTACTAATAAACTGGTTTAACATCATAATTATGGGCAACAATGCTAGTAAACCATCCTTTATCTGATAAATATGCAAATTTCCCTGCAATGAGGCGGATATTAATGCCTCCTCTTTGAGATGGAAAGTCCCGCCGTGCGCTTTTTAATTTGTAACATCTACTTGGACAAGCTGATTTCACTCCAACACATGAAACCCGATGAGGAAAGCTCTGTATGTGTTTCACCTCATACGGCGAGACACCAAAGAGGGCCGAGTGTGATGAAAAATGGATGTGCTCTTTTGGAGGGTAGTCATCCAAGTGTCCTGCAGCACACCTTGTGCACTGTAGACACTCCGCGCCCCCCTCCCCTGCCACTAAACCCTCAGCGGGGGCACGTGGCCCTTCAGTCCCCTCGGCGGGGAGTCACCTATGAAACCCAGCACCCACGCATACCACATGTCCCGGATCATTCAGCACGGTTAGCTAAGCTGCCGCTGTTATGTAGCCATTATCCATTTAACTTCTCCCTGCACAGTGTCAGCTTCCTTTTGTTAACGCTCATTCAGGTACAAAGTATTATTACACCCCGTGCAATAGGATAGCTTTAAAAAGCCATCAAGGGAAAGCAGTTACCTCATTGATTATGTATCATCGTTGGAGGGAGACTGCGCGTGTGGTATCTCCTCTCACAACCCCGTCTTGGTTGTTCACATACTATATAGAGGGGGGAACACAAAAAAATGAAGCGAAAAAGGCTCTTGTGCTGAAGGCCTTTGCTGTGCTCCCATGGTCCCCTTTGTTCCACTACTTTTAATTTCGAAGCATACGCATAAGCAGCTTAACTTTTTCCCTTTTAGTGAAAAGAGCCAAAGCTTTGTTGCTCCTGATGTCACACGGCTTCCTTCTTCAAATCCTGACCTTACTTTTTTTTTTAAGATTTCCCCACTGCAGTTATTGATGGAAGAGCAAAAATAAACTACACCATGTCACATTGCAATCCCTCCAAGCACTGGTATTTACGACATGCCCGCAGATCACAATTCAACCAGCACTTAAAGGAGCATTATGTAGCAACTGCACATGCAGAAATGAGTGCTGCAGTCCTAACAGCAAGTTGGACATATTGATGGTATAGTAATAGTTTGAAATCCTATTTAATATGATCTATGGTTGAAGCAAATTGTTTCCCCCTGCCCCCTCCTCTCCAGACTTGAGTAAGCTCAGGCTGACTGCAGGAAAAGTGCAGGAGAGCGAGACGCTTGCAACATCGTAAATTGGCAATAATAAGTGACACCAAGTTCTACACTGCAGGGCTGTATTCAACCAATGAAAAACTTGATTGACTAAAATTCTGCCCACTCTTCATCCAATTGATTTGTCAATAGGACTGCATGATTCTTGCTAAAATGTGAATCGCTGTTTTTCTCCCCACGAACTGAGGCAACATTTCTCTCACATGACTCTTATTTCTTTAAAAAAAGACCTTTATTGCACTCCAAATACAAAAAACTTGTTTGAGATGCTTGCTGTCTAAACAGGTCTTTAAACGGACGACATAATACATTAAATCATATCAAAGTGCTCGACTTAAAACTCTTTTGAACTAAAACTTCCTCAAGTCTTTTTCCTCTCTTACTTTAGAACACTTGGTGTGGTTTAAAACAAAAGCCCACTGTTCCTGTCTCATTGCCTGCCAGACTCCATTAACATTTTGCTCAATTTAACTGTTATAAACATCTACTCCCTCTAGAGAGTATTAATGGTTTCTTACAGCTCTTAATCTTAACTGTGATTAACATGAAACGGGCAAACAAAAACGGTTATTCTGGCCCGGAGTAGGAATTCCAAAGGGGGACATCACGGCTGTGGCGTTGTAGAAAGTATTACAACTTAACAGATTTCCTTAATCTCTGATGACATAGCATGATCATTTTATATTTATTACAGTAAATATGTTAGATTTCTTCTTCAAGAGTGAAAAACAGGGAGAAATAGAACTACTGGTAAAATATCTGAGCTATTGCTGGTTTATTTTATGTTCTTTCTTTAACAACACTGTGTGATTTGTGACATAGAGTTAGGTGCGTGGAGAATGGAGGGGTTTAACACAAAGGATTAACTGATTTGCATGAGGACTGTCGACTTGAAACACAGTTAGGAGAGGAGACGTCGGATACATCCACTTTACAGCCATCAGCTTCGATTTGAGGAGCGACTTGAATCAATAAGGCCATCGCTCTCAAGGATGCCATGAATCTTTCATTCCCCTATAGCAGTAGGAGCGCGTGGATTGTGTCCTCCATACCAGTTTAATGCATTTACTCTGTAAGCTGCTCATTCCCAGTCACTGCACTGTCAGCCCTGACATCTTTATTCATGAGCACACACGCTCGCTGTAAATTCCTCTGAGGAGTATTAAGAGTTGTGTCTTGAAGCCGTGATGCACACCGGGGAGGATTGTGAAGAGACTATCTCTGCAGCTCTCATCCACCGCCGCGCTTTAAACATTACACAGCCACATGACGTTTCGATGGAGTGCAGCACATGCGTGCGAGACGATGGGAGGAGGAGGATGGGAAACTAAATTAAGTTAAAATCCCACTTGTCAAAAAGCAAGCTGTTCGTGCTCTCACTAACAGACCCTGGAGTGTTTTCTCTAATTGTCTTGCAGGTTTCTGAAACAGTCTATTTTAACAGTGTAGCAGCTGGCTCTCCTTCCTGATGAGCAAAAAACAAAACAAAACAAAAAGCAGTCGAGGCTGATGGCTGCTGATGGAAGATTAAACATGTATCCATGGCCTAGAATCTAATCAAACTCACAATTAAAAATTAAAGCCCTGGCTCCTTA
This sequence comes from Lutjanus campechanus, assembly GCA_027495735.1. Lineage (NCBI taxonomy): Eukaryota > Metazoa > Chordata > Actinopteri > Lutjaniformes > Lutjanidae > Lutjanus > Lutjanus campechanus. The sequence goes on from JAJHUR010139726.1 coordinate 40,257, forward strand.
TGATTAAATAAAACATTACGTCTCCTCTTCTCCAGCTTGGGCTCTTCATATACTGCTGTTTGTACATACTTTGGAAGTTATGACAGGGTAAATGTGAGTTAAATAAATATGAGTTCAAAGCAACAATACCACACATAAATGTTGACCTCTGTTAGTGCAAAATAAAAAAAGTTAAAAAGTATGTTCTTAAAGAGAAGTGCTGCTGGATTGACTCTGTACAGCTATGTCATGCTGACCATAAAAAGCTCATGTGAGCATGGCGGCAGGAGGTGGTCAATCCTGGGATTTATGCCACTGAGCGGTAACATCGTATTAATTCTCTCTGACTCAGGATTGCTGTCTCTGCAGTGCACCATTCATACCAGGACCAGGATTGGCCAAAAATGAACGACAACACCAGTCTAGCATTAAAAAGGAGCGTTTTTATGCAAAGCTGGCAAAGCTGTAGCCTATTGCATGTACGGCAATTGTACAGATTAGTGCATTGATCCACCGTCTGCTAAAGCTGCTGCACACACTGTTGTTGCAAACCATAACATGACTAAATGAATCATGGATCTTCAAATACACAGTGAGTGTGTTTTATTTGAAAAGTGTGAGGCCAGATTCAGAAAACATAAACTTTACAGGACTTGTGAATTCTGTCTCTCCACCACCATCAAAACACAAAAACTGTATCATGTTATCACCTCACATAGAACACGCCGTTTCATCCTATTTCTGCATTAAACCTTAAGATTAGAAGAGGTGCACACCATCACTTTGGCACGCAGACTTTTTTTTTCAAAATGTCACCCAAGCACATGATGCTATGAATCAAAGCAGGTGGCAAAAAGATTCTATCACAGTACATGGAGCTTTTGACTGTCGTGTCTGATAGACTCACTATTATAGCTCCTCTGTAATACATGTAGCCAAGCATTAATAATATTAATATAATACACCACACCACCGCAATCATTTTCTAATAGGTCCTTGTTTAAATCAGTGGTTCTCAACCTGAGGTCAGGACCCAAAGAGGGTCGCGAGATCATTTCCAGGGTTCACCAGATGGTTGTTGAGAATAATATAAAATAACAGTGTGGCAAGAAACACAGAGGAAGAGCCAGGAAGCAGCTCTTAGCCCCTTAAAAACATTCAACATAAGGGACTCTGAAATAGGCAAAATACAGCTGATCTCAAGAAATGTAATGGCCACTTCATTAATGGTTAAAACATAAAACCAACACAAAAATGACCAACCAATTACCAACATAAAGCACCATCTTCTGAACAGATACGTACATACACACACTAATAAAAGGTTTACAGTTTTTGCATTTTGTAACATTAAATAGCGAACTTAACAAACAAACTACTCAACCCAGCAAGTATTTGTTGTGCGTTTGTCTCTTTTTTGGCGAATTAATGACACTAAGTTTTGGTAGGTGGTGAGAGAGTCTGTTACTATAACTGCACAAACACTTACAAAAAGTGTGATTACACTTACTGGATAGAGAACAGGCAACCAGATGAACTGATAAACAAAAGATCTTCAGGGCCCAGTGATATTATCATTTGTGTATTATTAACATGATATCATATTTCATTTTTAAAGCTACCACAGGGAGTTTGCAACTGATTATGAAACAGTCTCAACTTAATATTGATGCCTCAATATGACCTACATACGCAAATGAAACCATCCATGAGAAGATCAGCTATTTCCGTATAATTATTCTTAATGCCTGCCACTGGTTTGGATTCTCTGTGAAATTAGATGAAATGAGCCTGTGTTTACATTTTCAAAGTTAGGGTTACAGCGAGCGGCACTTTAGCCTGTAGATTATTATATTTCTGACATTATATTTTGTGGTTATTACAGTGGAAACACAACCGCTCTTGTCCACTGGGGCCTCCAAAATGAACAAAACATCAAAGTTCCTTGTGGTAGCTTTAAATATCATGGTTATTTTCAGTAACTATATGTTTTGACAACCCTGATAGTGTATATTTTTGGTGTAATCTCATCGTAACCCTACTGATGTAAGAGGAGGATCAATGTCAATGTGTCTGTTGACTGTCACAAAATACATGAAGGATAGGATAAACTTATTCAGCTGGTTTTACTTTATTTTTACTTTACTTCTATATATTCTGTTCTCATCTTGATCTCATTCTACTAGTATTTTTAACTTTTCATCTTGTTTTACAGTAATTACAGCATTCTGTTCCTGATCTTATGTTCATTCTATGTATTTTTATCTGAAGCACTTGGTGCATGTAATTTCTTTGTTGTAGAGCACTTTGGGCTTAATTTCTTGTATGAAATGTGCTATACAAATAAAGTCTATGATTACTATTAAACTTGCACAAAGGAGTTGTTTTAGAGCTGACCGCCCTTGCTGTGTGTGTTTTTTTTAAATATATATATATATATATATATATCAGGGCTAGTGTCTGAAGCACATCTTGTAACCGACTCTGGCTGGTTAGTAACACACTGACAGGCCACATCATGAAGTGGACACAGTGAGGAGCTGCAGCTGGTGCTTTTTTCAGGGGCAACACGTCACAAAAAAAAGACACCTCTTGGCTTACGGGCATGCTGTGACAGCCTCACTTTGGTGCCAGGGTACTGACTCACCGTCCTTCCGGTAGTAAGTTATCTCCACCTTGCGCTCCTCTGACCCAAGCACAGCCTGGGACACCAGGCTAATGGCCTCTTTGTCCGTCAGGTCACCGTGGAGGAAGTCACAGGTGCACGGCTTCTGCATGATGTCTGGTCTTGAGAAACCCGTCATTTCACAGAAGCCGTCGTTGCAGTATATGATTGCACAGTTCTCCACCCTGGCATTGGCAATCACAAATTTCCGGTCTGGATGGAAAGAAAAAGTTTGCATTTATGATTAGCTGATTAATCACTAAGCTGTCAACTATTAAATTAGTCACCAACTGGATGAACGATTTTGAAAAAATATCTAATTGTGATTATTTGGACAGATATTGTAATTGCAATATGATCTGCGATATTAGACTGTAATATTTCTTTTGAGAACATATTAAAATGATCACATTTTCTTTAGTCTGTAGAATATGATGTGTAGTCCAGAACATCTCTGCAGCACGATAATATTTAATTGAAAATGTTATTGATCAAGATTTGAAGAAGAATGAATCGAGTAATTGAGAAAATGATCGACATATTATTCAATAATGAAAATAATCATTAGTTGCAGCCATGCACTGTACGTATGTATGCCTGCTGTGGCACATCTGACCTCAGAACCTACACCATAGTGTCAGCTCTCAAATAACACCAATCAGCAATCAAGTTGATTAAGTTCACTGGTACTGAAAGGTTAACATTAATTTGTAGATTATTTATTTAGACTAAACATGCTATAATGACTACACGTACTGAATTAGGGCCCAACAAATACTGGATTTGTGAGACAGATGCCAATAAAGTTATTAAGGAGTAAAAATATTGATATATTGGTTGATACTATGATCCTCCAAATGTGCCTATCAAACACTTGTGAAAGAAAGATATGTAACAGAGGCAGAACACTTTACAGATTACATTAAACTTTACTGTCCAAAATGACACAGTAAACTTTCACTGGTATTTTTAATTAATTGTAAACTATAAATGAAAAGAACACAAATACAACAAAATATATCTGTATATATTAAAAGTTGAATTAAGAAAAAAGTCTGTCAAAAAGAAAAAAAGGTTTCATATTAGCTTATATCAGATAAGATATACGTCGATACCAATTTGGACCGATATAGCTGTAAGGGGCCAATATCGGTCTTTATCGGTCAATACTGGCCAACTGATATATCTGTCTGGTTCTAATACACACACACACACACATATACATATATATATATATATATATACACACACACACACACGTACATAGCATTAAAATTGCCCTTATATATAGTAGGGCTGCACTGAAATTGCAAATGTGATATGCGAAATAAAAAATATTGTTTCTGCATCACAATTTTCATATTCACAAAAAAAATGAAAATAGTGATGCTGTTATATTTCTTGGAGTTTGTACCAAAGATGTTTTCTTACTTCTGGAGAAGAAGATCTGTAGTCAAGGGTATCTCTGCAGCTCTACAGTACTTCATTATAATGCTGTCACATTTTTCCTTTATCAAAAAATTACAGCTTCTGCGGTTTGGGTTGAATTTGGATTGAACTGTGCAGCCGTAATACATGTATTTGATCATTTTTTTAGATGTTTTAAATAAGTTTTATTAATATATTATATTATTATATATTATTAGATACAAATGTGTTTTGGTCTGTTTGTGATCTTTTCATATATATTATTCAATTTCTACACAACTAATGATTTTATTTAGCAAGCTTCAAAACATGAATTCACGAACAGTTCAGCCTTTCAGTCTTATGCTTGTCTTCTTACGGTCAGAAATAAAGTCAATCTATAATGTTTTTCATGGGAAGGAACACTTTAATCGCAGGGTAAACTTACATTTTTTTTTGTCTGTTAATTTGTCTAAACGTTTACTTTGTAGAATTTTCTCTCTCTGGTAGCAGTAATTGTACATGAAGAAGATACTTACTCTGACCCTCGAATTTCCGAATAATTAATCCAAGGAATGTGTTTTGAGGCGCAACGTGACCTCTTCTCACAGGCATGTTTCTACACAGAATATCCCACAGTCTCCGGTGATAAAAGCGCCTTTACAAGTAAATCCCGAAGTTACAGATGTTGGCTCTTTGTGCTGTTTCCTTCACCACAGACCATAGCCGACGCGACCACACTGTTTCCACTTTCAATGACCTTCCCACTTCGCCGAGGAGTTGTTCAGCCTGCTTGTATACCGGAGCATGTAAATGCCTCCTCGCCGAAACGCACGGAATCGGGGAGGATTGCTGGAGTTACATTCAGTTCGCAAAGCATTTCGCGTTGAGGATGGGTGCGAGCCTGACGTCCTCTGTGTGCTGTGCTGGGCGCATACAGCGGACAGTGGTTGATATGCCAAAGGGAGTGACGTTGCTCCCAGGGGGCTTAGTTCCCTCCACCTCGGGTAAGGATAAGTCCCAGCATCAAGCACCGACACTGAGCTTTATCTCAATGTGCGCTCATTTGGAATTTCATGCCCTATAATATGCTGTCCTGTGTGAAAAACGTGTATATTACTGTACAGTTTCAGTCAAGAGTGATAAAGGACAGTATACTTACAATTTCAAGTAGTACAGCGAAAATGCTGTGTATAACCGGTCCTATTTTATATGTCAACACACAGTTTGGCATGTTTTTATAAACCTATAATGTTCCAACACCTGTAATTTTACTTAACATTTTTTTACACAGCATTTTTATATATACTGTAGAACTATATCGCTGAAAAGTATGCTGTAACTTGTACTTAAGTTCTACTTTTCCATAATACTGCTTTTAGTCCTACGTGCATTAGTACGCCTAAATGTATGAATATCCTCAGAGGTCCATTTTATAAGATTTACAGGGATTTATAGGCTGAATATGGCAGAAATGTAATATACAGTCATATTCACAGGATTGGGAGGGTTACTTAAAAAATATATTCCGATACAATTATTAATAACTTGTTAAAAAAAAAAGATGTAGTCAGTAACGTAATCCAAGTATCACAATATTAAAGTAATGTAACTTGGATTACCTCAGTCTTAAATATGGCGAAATTGTTTAGCCTAAAACGTTAAGTTAGATTAAATAACAGTAATTATACACGTTTAAATGTACATTGTTAAGTATAATATTCACACCTGGCACTCAAACATGAAGTAAACTGACATATCAGACCATCCTGGTCACCAGCACCATCACTTACAGTCCCAAAATATTCATCAGTAGTCGAATTAGTAGTAGTAGACAGTTCTGTAGCTACGTTACCGGTTGGACCGTTGGTCTGTGTAGCTATGCTAATTTACTGTTTGGACGGTTGGTCTGTGTAGCTAACGTTATTGTTTGGTCTGTGTAGCAAATTTTACTGGTTGGACAGCTGGTTTGTGTCGCTAATGTTATCGGTTGGTCTGTGTAGCTAATGTTTCCGGTTGGACAATTGGTCCGTGTAGCTAATGTTAACAGTTGATCTTACCTGTTCCTTTAAATTAGACATTGAAGTCTTAGAAGATGACAGTATTTTCACAGCTGAAGGTACAACTGTCACTGCACTGTGATGTTGTCCCTCCTTTCTGATTTAAAGGCAACGTAATGTTGAAATTTCCACCCAGTGAAGTTTTACAGTTTGTAAACGATGAGAAAGCTGCGCGCGCATCTTGCCAACGGAAGCACGGCGGACCACAACAGGTTGTCAATGGGCCGCTGCAAACACGAGCAGTTTTAATCGCGTTGTCAGTCTAATCAACACGTTTAATAGCTTGCAGTCATAGACGCCACCAATTGCTCTGAAACAGTCACAATTTTTTGGAAGTTTGAGCAACTTATATCAACCACTGTAATATCAATTCTGAAGTATCATATACTCAATAAACAAATGTTTTGGTGATTTTGGTGCTGGTAAAATGTTTAATTCAACCTTTGCAGCTTGATAACTCGTCTGGATGACTGGAGGAGACCGCTACTTCTGTTGCCGAAATGCGCGATGACGTCAGCTGTAATGGAAACTGTAAGATTAATTTTCACTATGATCAGAGAGGTGTTGTAAGACTCATAAAGTATTGTAATAGCAATAGCAAATATTTCTTTATTTTAAAATGGTGTATTTTAAAATTGTAATCCTGCTAATAATCCCAAATGTATCTATAATCTGATTACATTTTGATTTAGATTTTTTTTTTTTTTAATCTGGTTACACTAACACCAACTATTTTTTGTATTCTAATTTACACAAGCCCCTCACCTGTAATCCATTACACCCAAAGCCCGAGTATCCATATGTGTGTTTTCATTTAGTGTATAATCACCTGAAAATAAGACTGGCTGTGTTCTCGCTACTTCAGAAAGAACTACAGAGGGCACGGGTCCTATTCCACAACACCTGCTATGTTGAACCACCATGTTTCTACAGTAGCCCAGAATGGACAAACCAAACACTGGCTCTGGATTAAGTATTTTTCATGAGTTTCGTGGACACTGTAGGTTCTCCCACATGCTTGGAAGGGCAAGGTGAGGTGAGTTGGTTGCAATCTTAAACCTTACCACTAGATGCCACTAAATCTCACACACTGGTCCCTTTAGGCTCTTAGTAAACAGTGAGTTATTATTAAAGGAATAGTGCAACATTTGGGGGTATATTTGCTGTCTTGCCTTGCTCACTAATTAATATATTACAACAATTACAACTATGAAAATGACAATTTATGATTTTGCCCTTGGAGCAGTGGCTTCCACACACATTTGTCTGTCTCTCCAGTGGTGGTCCTGAGCCCCTTTCTGACTGCTTTTAAAGAGTATTTCTATGAGCACACTACACAAGTTCTACACAGATTTATCAAAGAAATCTTTTCAAGGACCTTTACGTACACCTATAATACACTCACTCACTGCTTCCACGTGTTTCACCTGAAACAGCCTTTCCTCAGGACTGTGTGGGTGTGCACAGACTGTACTTGATTGACATCTCCCCGACTCTCTGGTTAGTTTTGTTACACCTGCAAGGTCCGCACTCAAATCACAAAATCACATCTTAACAATTCTTAATACATGTACTTCGATGACCCAGCTTTAACCGAAGCAGAGGTCTATTCAGTCAAAATAACTGAGCACACCTGTTTAGGTTTGCTGGGCCTTTAAGAGCCAGCTCAGGCGTTTGACTGCCAAGAGCTCCTGAAAGTTGCTGTCTGTGGTGCTGAAGAGGAGGATGGATTCAGGTGATGATGGAAAACATGATTAGATTTATATTTGGCAAATGTGGGCTGAAATCTTTCAGCACGAATCAACTTTTTCTAAAACTGTGTAGAAAAGAAAGCAGGTGTTGAAAAGCTAGTGACACCCCTTTGGGCTCAGTTCATTCTGCATCTGTTGTACTGACTGATGTGTTCACTGACGGTGGTAAACATGAATACAGTTGAGCTGGAACAGAAAGTGTTCTTTTAGGAGGCTCTTTTAAATTAACAACTATTCCGTTGAAGGGATTCAGGCTTGTTGTCATTGTAGCTGTTCCAAACCTGTGAATCACATAAATACAACTTCCAGTATTCAGTGGTGTTTTAGTCCTTGTTTGTTCCAGTGTTCACTGTTTTTTTAGTGCTAAATGTGTCCACAAACTCCTGAGAAAAAAACATATACAGTAGCTTTTATTGGCTTGCCTTGTTTGCCCAAAGCACTTGTTTACTTTAAGCTCCAATTGTGGTGCTCGACAGGAGCATCAATTCAGTTTTCTGAGCTTGTGTGCAGAAATCGACGGCCCACAGTTTTATATAGGGGCTCGATGAGAGTTGCAGGGACTGAACCAGGTCTGGTGAACTAAAATAATCAGCTGAAAGCTGTTGAAAGCAGTGTTTGGCAAGTTACTGAAATTTAGTAATTAGTTGCAGTTAATTCTCTGAAAAGTAATTGAATTACTTCACCAATTACTGCAACAATAACAATAATTAGTTACAAGGGAAAGTATCTTTTGCATGGCATTTAAAAGTCTGCTTAAATTCTCTTATTAATGTACACGTAGCTATATTATATTAGTGTAGCTTTATTATCTCAGTGTAGCTATATTATTTTAGTGTCTTTCAACTGTCATTTTTTTAATTTATCATTGTACCCATTATCATTGAGAGGAGTTATTAATACTCCTGACCACCAGAGGGCTGCAGGGACTAGCATTTTTGTGTGTACTTTTATTATCTCTGGTTTAGACAGTACAATTTGACAGAGGAGGACCCACAGGGTGCTGGATATAAATGGTGACCAAATGTTTCTACAATAAATTAAAAATAATTGTACGATGAACAGTTTATGTTATATTGCAACGAAAAGGAAGCTCACCTTGATTATCGCCTGAATTGTTTTGCGACAGGTGACATTAGATAAATAGGCTGTGGGAACAGGTTTCTATGTCTGCTATCCTCTGCAGTAGTTTACTATTTTCAGGTAAGATAAAAGTGACAGGTCCACTTAAATATCAATGGAAATACGACAGTAACACTGGTTAGAAACTGCATGGAACATCGGACTTGTCTTTTAATTCTTAGTGACATTAGTAGAACTAGCAACAACTAAAAATTGCAATAATTTGATTCAGTGCTAGAAATATAAAAATATTGTTTTTGATATTGAAGTTCTACATGTTTAATGTAGGACACTGAAAGCTGTACAGTATTAATGGCTGTCAGTCATCCTCTCAGTCATTTTACTGGATGAATTAATCAGTTTTTATAGCAAGTATTGGGGCTGTTTTTCTTGATTTGCCAAAAAGGCTTGCATAAGTAATAAACAAGTCAAGTGCAGTCAATTTTATTTATAGCCCAGCATCACCAATCATAAATTTGCCTCCTTGGGCTTTACAATAGTTACCATATATGACATTCTCTATCCTAAGACCCTTACAAAAATAGCAAAAAATCTATTTATATGCTATCCCAGAGTACATAAAAGGTTTAATCTTAATATATTTGAGCATTTTTGAGAACAGTTTTTATGACATTGCACCTAAAGTCATTTCACAACAACTTCAGTATACTACCTTTGAATACTAATAAAGTATACTCAACCAGGTACTAAGTATGCTCTCTTGAGTGTGCTTTTGTCTTTTTGAGGTACTGTATTCATGAAATCTGCTGCATACTGTATGCTGGGCAGCTCTTTTCTTTATCTTGGGGTTCCCACAAGTTAGCATAGGTTTCCACACAACTTTTCAGAAAAGTCAGCATGAGGTGAGTGTGAGTGAGGCGCTGTCCATGGTCCTGCAGTTTCAGTACCACTATAAATCCTCTGGGAGCTGGAGAAAAGCTGGCACACCCCACTGATGTGAAATCGCCTGGGTCTGCAGGGAGAGCTAAGTTACACAAGCATAAAGAAACACACAGGCACTTTCCATCCAAATGATTTTTTTCCACCAAGGTGTCAGTAGCCAACAAAGCAAACAGAGTGGAATAACCAATGTGCCTATTTACACCCAGGTGTGCACAGCCCAGCATGACAGAAACAAGCACCAAGGTATCCATAGCCAACAATGCTATTTTCACCCAGGGGATAAATAGCTAATGGGGCTATTTACACCAGCATAGCAGAGACAAACAGTAATCTTTTCCTATTTTTGTTTCCTGAACCAGGGATTCTCAACCTTTTCTGACTTAAAGCTCACCACTGAAAAATGTTGAGGACCACTTTCCAAAAACCAATGTACTTTGTCTCACTGCAACTGAGGGACCGTTAGCTAGTTTAGCTTGTAGAGTGCTCGTCACTACCTAATGATTTCTCTTGAAATCGTGAATTTTAGTTGGACTTTGTCTTTATTACTGTGATTTCTCTGGCACATTTATGCATATAATCCCACCAGTGGGCTACGGCTCAGTAGTTGAGAATGGCTGGCCTAAACCTAACCAAGTAGTTTTGTTGCCTCAACCCAAACAAAACTACTGACTGAAAACTGAAAATAATAATTAGAAAAAAAGATCAAAACAGTGTTATCACTGACTTTCAAGAGACCCACAAGAGTGTCCTGTGCTTAACCCATATTCTTGACTTAGTCGATCTTTATAGATAACCTAGGGGAAGGGCTGTGAATAGTTAAATAGTTTCTCACTTGGGTTTTTTTCTCTGTCCTTCATGGTGTTTTCATAAATATGTGTAGGTATATAAAAAAAAAAATCAGCTAATCTTTAAAGACTAGAGCCAACAGCCATGTGGTTAAAAAATGAAAATGTATGTGTAATGCAAAACCTCACTTACAATCTTGAAACATCTGTCCCAGTATTTCAGCTTGAGCCCATCGTCCATCTGGCCAATTGAGACAGAGAGCACATGGAATGAACGCATAAATATAAACACAATCACACGCAGAGATCATACAGTATATTTCATGAATATTAGGATGACCTGTTTATTTATTGGTATTCAACCAATTGCTATCCAACATGTGATGTTTTAATCTAGCAAGCAGGCAATATCATTATATCATGAAAAAAGATAATATCTTACTTGTCAAGTGTGAGATTTTGTTGCCTTATACTTTTTCTTCAGTTTTATTGGCCTACATTTAAACAATCAGAGCAAGAACAGGTGTCAATACTAGGTTTCTAGGAAAAAAAGTTTACTTTAAAAGTCAGCTTGGATTGCTGTTTTGTCACTTTTCAAAAACCATGCAAGATAATCTTGCTGTGTGTACCCATAAACACAGAGTTCCCCAGGCCACAGTGCCGGGTCGACTGTATTTTATTAAATCACTGTTGCATTAAGCCAATCTGCAGCTCGGGTCCATTACTCACAACACAGCTACAGTTGTACCTCCCAGAGGTCGGCCATTACTCACTAACAATTAAGTTAGAAAACCATGACCTGTGTTTTCTCTGCTGTTTGTTTAGCTTTAGCTTCTTAGGATGAAAAAAATCAGCTGATTGATCGCCCTTTCTATGACCTGGAGTCCAAACTATTACTTACAGTATTATGACTAATGTGAGAAATATCATTGTTGTATGCATCTCACTTCTGGAAACATACTTGATTAATACTGGCACATATGCTGACTGGTTAAAAGCAAAGGGTAGCAATGGATGGGTGAGGGGTGATTCTTACTGAGAGCTGCACACGAGGGGAGTAATATCCCGTGGAGGGCTGTGTGCCCTTGGGTGAAGACATACTGTAGTGCTCTCTCATCTCACAATGCATTTGCACCATGCATGTGAATTACACTTGAAATAAAGATATCCTATTGTGCCAGATCTATTTTTACAGCATGAATAGCTCAAGTAGTGGGGACAAAAGTGTAGAGCTTTATACAGAGGCTTTAGTTAGCTATTACTATTTACAAGGGATGTAACAATGTATCAAATATTGTAATATTGCCCTAAAAAATGTCTCAATACTGTACTGGACTGTGATGATATCTACCATGATATTTTTTTATAGTTATTTTTTTGGCCATTTTGTGCCTTTATTTGATAGTGCAGCTGAAGAGTGGACAGGAAATGGGACAGAGAGAGAGGGGATGACACGCAGCAAAGGGCCGAAGGCGGGAGTCGAACCAGCGGCCGCTGCAGAGGACTAACAGCCTCGGTACATGGGGCGGATGCTCTACCAACTGAGCTAAACCTCCGCCCCCTACCATGATATTACATGGTTAATTAATTATTTATATTTTAGAAAAGGAGTGCAAGTGACTGCTGCGTTGTTTTTGTTTTGCAGTTGTTCATACATAATGCAAACATTCATTCCCACAGACAATTGTGAAAGAAGATATTTTATTTCTTTCTCATTTTATTCTTATCTTTGTATGATTCTCTGTATATTCTTTGAGTGTCCTGTGAATTAACCTTTTGCTGTATTGTGAGGAGAGCCCAGGTGTCCCCCTTAATCATACCTATACCTATCCCCAATCACTCTCTTCTTTTAGTCTGTGGCTTCACAATACAAGTTGTGTCCTTCTTGATCACAAGAACCCACTGCTATTGTAATTACACAGACTTTCACGCCAGGTCTCTCAGGCGCAATCCCACTGGTTTAGCGTCTAGTTCATATTTGGGTTCAGGAGGCTTATTTCCTCCCTTCTAGTGAAATTTGCATTTTGATCTTATTGTGATTTCCTGTAAAACTGTATATACAACCCTGCTCCAGCAGACAGTATCATGCCACCGTGTTGTGAGGCCGTTTCCGCTGTGCAGTGAATAAAGCTCATCTTGAACCAGCCAAAGATTTTGGACCTGAAAGAATCTTTTCTTCAACACAATTCATGCCAATTTTTTTTGCACATGATTAGGTCATGGCTGTGTACTTTATTTTACTTTATTAACAAAGGAAAGCAGATGCTTTTTAAAATAGAAGTCTGTAATGTGTTTACTGTAATAAATCATAAAATGACCATTATGTCATCAGAGATCAAGGAAACATGTTAAGTTGAAACACTCGCTTCTCTGACAACAACACTACAGCTGCAGCCACTCCTTTGAAATCTCTGATCCTGTCCATATCTTGTGTTATTTTTTGGCCTTTTCATGTTAATTAAAGTTCAAATTAATGCTGAATGTTCACCGAATGAGTAAGTGTCTGTTTTGTCCTCACTTGTTATTGTCAAATCACAATACTGTGCTCGCCTTGCACTCCTGCAGTGTTCGTGCAGCCTGCATGAACTATAATATAACATCTATGGCTCCATCTCACTATTTAGATTGCTGTGCTCATTTTTGGACACTCAACTGTTACATATTGCTCCTTTAAATTAAAGGCAAAAATAATTTTATACAAACAAACAATATTGTAAACATCAGATTTATTATTTAATAAAGGACAAGGGTCAACAATAATGGGTTTTTTGCACTTGCCCAGTCGAGCAAGTGGGTCAAACTACTTGCCCAAAGTCAATTTTTACTTGCCCCTATACAATAATTGTTATGTTTAATCCTTATATAAGTACATAAATCTGAACAAGGCCACAGTGTGTCATTGCTGCGAAAGAACAAACATTCTTGCATATCGAAAAAGGTATGACAGCCCCTTTTCCTTCTGGCTAGAAATGGACTCATTAACTGTGAAACAATGCATTTAATTCTTTTTTTAACCACTTGTCACATCAGGCAAATGAGCTGCTAGACTTACTAGCCCAATGTGGCCTTTTACTTGCCCTGGGCAAGTGGGCAATCCTTATTGTTGTGTGTTGAAGGATGTTTTATCAAGTTGTTATTTTTCTTTGTTTTAAAATATTGTGATAAATATCATCTCATGGACTTTTTATTGTGGTATTATCTTACCCTGAGTTTTCAGTATCATTGCATCCCTATGTGCTGAATTTTGAGCGGTTCTGAGAATATTATTTACTGTATGATGTAATGTTTCAAGACAGTGTTAAATATAATGACAGTTGTGCAGTTTACACTAAAGAGGATAGAAATTGGGATCAGCGATATGATGAGCAGGCAGCACACTGTTCAACTCTGTGGGATGAAATTAAGTGAGTGATACCCCAAACCCATACATACCACGCAGGTTTCATTACGCTGATGTCAAGAGAGCATTAACTCTAATGGCACGGTACCTGATCTTTTATCTTCAAATGGTGCAAATCAAACAAGATGCACAGATGCATTAAATCTCCCATCAATAACAGGTAGTAGTGTCTGTGACTGAGTAAGATGACGACATTCATCACTCTGTGTGGCTCCAGGACAAGTAATTGGTCTGTCGGGTTACAATAGTTTCAGCTTTGAGTGATTTCAGAAGGGAGGACGGTGCTTTAGTGAAGACGAAGCACTCAGATTCAAACCTGAATGCCACAAAACATCCATCTTTCGAGCAACAAAGTGAATGTCTACCTGCTCCAGTGGAGATTGCCGTTTCACAGCTGAGCTCAACTATGTGGAAACATAATTTCTGCATCAACCTTGTGCCGTATTACGTTACATTACACTACATTACACTCTTAATAGGTGATATTCATGAAAATAAATCATAGGATATCTGTTTTGTTTTTTTTACAGTAAAGTGTAAAGCTTCAAAGCATTTCTACATGCTGTATGGCCGCTTTGAAGATCACATTTCCATTCATTCATTCGGTCATTCATTCATTCATTCCACATAATCTCTGAGAATTTAGAGCAATCTGAAAAACAGCTGCAGCCACAGCAGCATCCACTGACCAGAGCATAATCCAGGTCTCACGGCAGTATAGCTCTCTCTCCGTCTCTCTCTGTTTTCTCTCCCTCACCCCGTCTACTCCCTCCTTTGCTGTGGCCCACACACATACACCCATGGAGCACAGTGGCAGGGTTTACTCATTGTCCATATAAACCATTATGGCCCTGTCTCTGAGAATAATCCACTAGTGCAAAACACTAGAGTGCTATTGCTGTTTTTGCTGCTGCGGCCTACCCCATATGCCGCTGCACACATTCTCCACCATCTGCCGGCAATGAAAAAAAAAAATTATAGGAAATAGGGCCACCCTGGCCAGCACTTTTGGCTTAGTATGTGACTTCATAATATCATTTAATCTGCCAGAGGTCAGTGCTTTTTGCCTGTCACATAGGGTGAAAGGAGTGCTTGGAGAAAGGGTGTCTTAAAATGACATGCAACACTTTAAAGGTCCAGTGTTGTCCGAATACGGTAATGGAAAAGGAATATGATACTCCTAAGCATGTTTTCATTAGTCTATAAATAAGAGTCATTGTGTTTTTGTTACCTTTTTGGAGCCAGCAATAATAGTTGCCTTAATAATAACACAACATGATAACGATTTTTGTATATAAATATGCATTTCTGATATGAATTAACACAATTTTATTTACTGTGAAGATAATGTTAAATTCTTTTTTATTCTCTCCTGTCTTCTCTGGTGGCTGGTTGCAGTCATTTGACCAGTGTGGATTGTTGATTGATGGGAATGGGATGGGAGCCATTCTTCTGGGACTGGGACGGGACAGGATTTTTTTTTTTTTTTTTCACTCTACCATGGGATTTGGACAGGGCAGAAGTATTTTTGTAGGAGTGGGATGGGACAGGAGTGAAAATCTCCTGGGTCACTCTCATTTTTTGTCATTTTCGCAGTCACTGTAGGTTGTCCTACATGCTCAAGAGGGGAGGATGAGATGAAGTGTTTGCAATCTGCAAGCTGACTGCTAGATGCCACCAGTGTTGGGTTACTTTTAAAATGTATTCCACTAGAGATTACTGATTACATGCTCTAATATGTCATTTGTGACATATTTCTCAAGTTAAGTCACATATTCTAAATACGTTGGATTACTTTTGGAATACTTCAAAATTGTATTGTTTTCTGTGGTACTCTTACGCTTTTAGGAGGTACGTCACTGGAGATCCTCAGTAAAGATCCCTTAACTGTTCTCACTAGGTCACATGGAACAAAAGTGTGACTCAATAAAGGTGACTGCTGCCATCCTTTGGCAACAAACAGTAGCTGGATGGCACACACGTCCAAACAATATAACGTGAATCATGTGTTGAAATAATGGATCATATTTGTGTTTAATTAGTGATACATATCAGAAGTTTGGCGGAGCCAATTAGCTAGGTAGCCAAAGGAAGTAGCTGAAAATGACTGTTTGCTTCAGGGTTCTTTAAAGTCTGTACAGCATATGTCATCCTCTGTCCTTAACGTTAGACCCTCATTAGCCCCTTTAGACAAAAGCAGTAGTGTTTCCACCTCAATAAGCACCAAATATACCAAAAGATAAAATGATCTAAATAGAAATATAAATAAAAATCTTCCTCTGCTTCTCTTTAACTGGCAAGGTGACGACTCACTGTAATTCTGCCCAGGAAAACATAAACACAGGCTTGTCTCATCTTGTTTCTCAGTGAATCCGGCCCGGTGGCAGCCTTTAAGAATAAACTATAAAGAAATAGCCAATCTTCTCTCACGTGGCCTCATTAATTTAAGTAGGTCATATAGAGGCATTTTAAATACATAATTACTTGTATTCCTTCCTACTTCAAACCCATGGATGCCACCAGATCTTACAGACTGGTCCTTTAAAGCATCAACTGCTATTTTCTCCTGGTGCTGTGGGTGCAAAGATTATTTTAAACCACCTTGCATCATGTATGTTTACATTCATTTGCAGGGTCAGAAATCCTGCAGCATCTGTCCCCCTGTGTCACCACTGGGAGGAAACTAGTGCTCGGCGCCGTCTCAGTGCAGCTGCAGTCTCTAGGCACAAGCACCATATGGTGCCACCCACAAATAGGCTACAAAGTCATCTGACAGTGAAGTGCTGCCTGTGTGACTTGCTTTGCCGTTTGCCTTTGTCCAGGCTGTGACTGCTGATTCATCACAAAAGCCAGGCATGTTCTGTAGGTCAGCCATCCATTGTTGTTCATCAGACGGCCAGCGGAAAGAGAATTAGTCCTGATACATAAAGCTTACATAAATCCTGCTGAAGGAGACTTGTATTTACAGATTACATACACTCAGGGTCGAAGCATCAAGAGAATATAGGATATATTGATTCCAGTTAAAGATCGTTTCTCGCAGATTACTTTAATAAAATTTAATTAGGAGGATTAGCACTGACATTACCATCAATCATCCTCACTCATCACTCACACTTTGAAGTAATTGGCAATGCATGTGAAACAACTTGAGGCGACATTAAAGCCTTTCATCTTTTCCTAATAGTATGAGTTTCCCAGGTCATTGGCAGTGGAAATGTCTCTCCAAGGCTACAGCTAACCATCATTATAGATCATTTATTCAGGGGAATGTAACGCTTGATGACATGCAAAGGGCACTGCCACTGGACTTTTTCCCAGTAACAGTTTACCTCTGTGGATAATTAAATGTCACCAATTAAAATCTGACGCTGACTAAAAGAACGCCATTGCAAATCACTTTGATGACTCTGATCCGACTGTAGATTAATCATTTAGGAGGATATAAACAGCAACTGTTGTATGTCCTCTGCTACTGCTGCTGCAACAGCAGTAACAAGCAGAAACAAATCCTTTAGGCTGGGTTGCACCAACAAGGATTCATTTTTAAATGGTTTAACGTTCAACTATGTTGCAGCAAACATTTAAACTGGCCTGAACTTGAGAATGATTAAATTCAAACCTTTCTTTAAACTTCAGTTCAGTTGTATTTCTACACCTAGATCTAATTTAATTCTGCTGCACCAAAACTTCAAGCTTTGATGCAATGTTAACTTTAAATTTACACTTGAGGATTTGTAACTTTTAAAACGGCTGCCTTTTTGAGATGAATTGAGAAAAATAATGAAGTTTCTCAAAGAAAGTTAAAAATCAGTGCAAGTGAGTTTCTTTCTTTCACTCCACCCAACACAGCAAACAATACAACTTTTTTTTTCTTTTTCTTTTTTTTTGCCAGCTGAGAAACAATATAATGTTTAGTTAACTTTTCAGGTAGCTACCAAACAATAAAAACAATTTGTTAACTTAAGCTAGCTGGCACTTTTTAGCTAGCTATCAAACAATATACCAGACGGAGATCAGAGTTGGCAAGGCCACGCCCCCGTCTGGCAGAAGAGTCATGATTTCATCATTGAAGAGATAAGAAAATGCAGAAAAGCTGCATAGCAGGTTGTAAAAATCAATAAACATACAAATCCATCAAGATCTCTGGTTCCCCATCTTCCTGGAAAAGAAACTCTTTTAAAAAAAAACTTTTAAGCCAGCTAGCAAAACAAAGCAACATTTTATTAACTTATAGCCAAGACTGAAACTTGAGGAGTCTTAAGTCATTTATATTTCAGAAAAGCTGACACATTAGCTACATTAATACATTAATACTAAGAGCTTTTATGTTGTCAGCAGATAATAATGGTGAGTGTGTAAAGTACGGAGGTGTTTCTACTTCTCTGGACCATCCTACTTTGTTTTTTGCCGTGTTTTTTAAATGCAGGCAGACAAATGAGAATATGTCTGTGATCAGAAAATAAGCCGTCTCCAAACTTCAAATATGTCAAAACAAATCATCACTAGCTGTGAATCCTTCAAGGATACGGTGACAGCATCCTCCTCCTAAAACAAGTGTCATCAAGATGTGGAAAATCTATTGCCGTCCTCATGGCAAGTTTTAGGAGGAGCAGTTCATTACCAGTCTTGTCAAAGAGCTGGCAAGGCTCAATGGAGTGATTACCTCATTTCAGTTATCCCCTCTGTGATCAGAGGTTACCATGGAAACTGGTGTGCCCCACTAGATGTGCCACTGCCCCTCTCCCCCTGGCATTGTAGGTGACTTTTCATTCAATTGTTCTATGGTGGTGTTGTCATTATTAATGTTTTCATTTTAACTGAGTCCTGCATGTGAATTAAGTGAACGCTGCAATGTAAAATACACCAGGTGCTGACTTTTATTTTAAGCAACAGGTTGAGCTGGGTAACTGAAACTGTATAAACATGATTGACAGAGCTTTGAATCCGTTCAGCATAACAAAATGTCAACCTTCGTGTCACTGTGTACTTGGTAACAGTGCTTTGAGGGTGTGTATTATGTTTAGACTGTAGGCAGAGAAGAGCCCCGTCTCTTCCTGCTCTGTCTGCTTGGCAAAGCACACATGAGGGACTCACTGTGAGTAGTCTGACTCCACAGCTCTGTCTCTCTGGAGGGCAGCCAATAAAAAAATCCTTCTTCACATCCAAACTAACAAGCACAGATGTCGTCACGCATCAAACAAACAGCCTACACACCCTAAACTGGCCATCTATGAGAATTTCTTCTCATATTTAAGCAAGAAATACTTAAAAAATAATATCAAATAATATTTATAAAGTTTAGGTCTGTAGCCCATACTTTGCCAGGTAGCTGCATGCATGCATTTCCACTACAGATGTATTTTGTCACTTATGGTTGAAAGTGGACGTTATGTCGACCTGTGAGAAGAAGAGCACATTGACTTTGTTTTATCTTGCCATTTTTACTGCACAGTACTGTATTTTCAGTAATAAAAACATGTATTGATTTTGTAAATATGGATGATGCATAAGGATTGCATTCATGACTGTTCACCTATGAAACATTTAGATTAGCTAGTTACCTGGAGAGAGAGCCTGGCAAAAGAGAAAAAAGCTCGTTATTGAGATAAACTGTAGCTTTTTAGCAGTTCTTGTCAATCTACAGTTCACTGAAATCTATTTTAAACATGGTGTCTTTTTTATGTGAGAGACTATATTAATACTATACTATAAGATCAGATAAGATAAGATAAAATAGGATAAGAACTTCATTAATCCTTAAGGAAATTGCTTTTTTTGATTTTCATTGGCTATGTAATGCTGTCAGAGAATATGTAATAGGTTTCTGTCGAAATAAAGCTGTGACTAAGGAGGAAAAAAAATAATTTGGTATTGTTTGGCAATGTTTTTTAAAACAACAATTAATTGGTTGTTAATTACCAATGATCAATGATCAATGATGTGTTATTTACTTATGCTCCTGTATGTATTGCTCAAATGTGTATGTTTTGTGTATGTTTGGTGGCATCTTGTAATCCCATTGGGGATGACATTTGGCATGACACCAAAACAAACAAACAAACAACTAACTAACTAACTAACTAACTAACTAACTTTGCAGCCACCACACTGGCATGTTAGTCTTAAATGTCTACGCAAAAATACACGGCATGAACCTTTGAATCTTGCTTATTTGCTTTCTCTCCTCAAAGGAGAAATGTTTGTGTTTGTAGTGAAATACAGCCTGCCTAAGCATTTTTTAATGAATATTCCCTTGCACTGCACTGTTCATGTCTTTGATCTCCACTGTCATCCACGGTGGTATCAGTGAGGCAGATGCAATTATCTGTGAGTTCTGATGTCCCAGGAAAGATGAGGAAGCACCCAACGGTGAACTCACTATAAATGTCGGTGTCAAACTCAGTTTCATCCCGTTGTTGCCCTCCAAGGGCCGGTTGTAAATGTAAGACTATATAAAGATATCTACAGCACTTGTTATCATATTACATAATTGCCTTTGCATTGCATTATTACTGGTTCTAGTAATAATTAAATAATAACTAGCTCTGAAAGTCCAGGAAAAATGATGACAGACAAGTGCAGACTACAACTATTATACAATTCATTTTTAAAATGTTGTCAGGGCACACTTATTCACATACCTTCAGCGTACACTACTTCAAAAATGTACTTTCTAAAAAGCACTTTGACAATCAGGAAATTTCTTCAGCCACATTAAAGCTTGATTTTATTGCTGCACCATTTTTGCTGTCACTTTTGCAAACATATTCTGTTGAGAACGCAGGCTTAATTCTTGGACTTTTCAATGCTTCTCTTGGTTTCTAAGGTTAGCATAACTGTTTGATGTCAAAATAATACCGTAAATTGTATTCCTTTGGCACTGACACTGCTGTGTTACAAAGATGGAAAGCTTGGAAGCAAGGAAGCTTGTCTCTATTAAGCACAAACATGCAAAGTTGGGCTGCATTCTGCGACGTGTAGTAAATTGACACTGAACTTCTGTAATGCAGCATAGATTTGTATTGCACAAATTATATTCTTTGTAAGCTCTCACACGCGCCACATAAAATTAGGTGCCAGGCTGAATTTGGCCCACGGGTGCTGAGTCTGACACGTGTCTTCGAGTATGTCTTCGTGCATGCCACTTCCAGTCTTCACTATTTTCAGTGCATACACTATAGTACGTTATATCTTTAAGTTGTATGCAGTGTGATACATGTAATACAATCTAATACAACAGCCCTGCGACAAACACTACAATGATGTTCGATTTTTTTGTGTTGCTTTAGTACAAGACTATAATCATTTCCAAGGTAGGTGGTGTTGTATTGGTGTTGTTTAACACCTGAACATTGTAAGCTTTGCAAACGCAGGATTTGCCGCTGTGAATTGTATTACATTTCATTGCTTTTTCTGTGTTCACACTGTGTGTTTAAAGCAGATCTGTGTGCTGTAGCATCTCAGTGGCACACACTCAAAAAAAATCTTGGAGTGAGGCAGGGGAGAAATGTCTTTATCCACAGAATCACAGAAATATCTGCTCCTGCACAGGCCAGCACTACGTTTAATTCTAACCAGAACTGTCTCTAAATGGAATAAGTATTTTTAGTGGACGTGTATGTACAGGGAGCCTGCAAGTTACACATGCTGGGGAGCTGATGAGGACCTGTCCAGGTAGTTGCACCCTACTGGATCCTGGTTATCTGAGGCGTCTTTTCCAGACATTGCTTGGAATTAGCTCAAATACAAGTACAGACTGACTGTTGCAAAGGAAGACTGTTCTTGCAATGTATTATTGTAACAGAAAAACCTTACTTTGTTACAGTAAATTACAATATATTTGCTCATATTACTAGTTACACTTCACTAATAATCACTGCACCATTTACATGTTACTGAAACATGAAATGTAACTGAAACTGAAACTATTGAACTCAATAAATGTAGAGTTGGCAGGAGTGGCACTACACTTTATACAGAGTATGTAGGAATAAATGGCTCTGTGCTGACATCATGTGGTTGCTCTGGAAAGTCACACGTAGATTTGAGATGTGACGTGTCCTGATCTGTATCCTGGCCTTGTTTAAACCACCCACAACACATGACACAAGCATGTGATCTCCATGCAGAGGCTGGCGGAATACACACAGTCTTTGTGTGATCCCACTCTGGCATGACATGAGGAAACACCCTGCTCTAAATAATATCAGACACTGATGCTCAGGTGGTGCAGCATTGCACCTCATTCTGCACATCATTTAAAAAAAAAGAATACTGCACTTCATACATTTTATGTTTGTTATCTGTTTCCATTCCTGCTGTGATGAACTGAACTGGGCCTGTCAGGAGATCCAGTGTACCCACAGTCAGTTTTAACTGTCTTTATTTATGGATGGTCACTAAATTCTGATGGTCACTGGGAGAGCACAGACAGTAGCGGTGAGCAAACAGAGGGCTTCATACAGTAAGTAACAGAGTGCACAGTGTCGTCGTGTTTTTAAGTTTTAGCAGCTGTTCGGATGAGAAGAACACATGCCATTAAAGATTAAAGTAAGTGAGTGGAGAGAAACGATGCTAATACCAGATCTGAGATGTAGAAAAGTGCCCATTTAACCACATTTAGTGGGTTGACTCAGGTCGTTTAGCTTGTCCTGTTACCCTTTTATTTCGGCTGGCTGGTTAATAAAATAAATGTAATTTCAGCATTCCTGACTCTGCAGTCTGACAGGATGCACACTAGCAGCTTACTGCCTGTCTGTTAGCTATATTTGTACCTTTAACACGGTATAATTGCATAAAACAAAAGTTACTGTAAAATGTCACACACAACACATGCTGGGTTCGGTCTACATTAACCTAATATTCTACCAGGGTTTCACGAATGATAGTGTGCGAATTGCTTGAGCTAAACACAAATGCTAATTCTAATGCAAATCGGTAGCTCTAATGCCTCCAGGACATATCCCAGCCTTGCCTGAAAACTTGAATTCATAGTATTATTTGCAAACAAATCACCAATCATCAGTTATAGATACCAAAAAACTTTTTTGTACCAAAATGTAAACTTTATTTCTGCTGTGAAGTTGGGCATTTTAATATGGGGGTCTTGGGTGTTGACTTATTTTTGGAGGAAGCCTCAAGTGGCCATTCAAGCATCCTCAGTTACCTCAGAGCTCACTTCATTTTTCAGCCCTGGAGGTTGTTGCTTGTGCAAAAACATAATTTACTACAAATGTCAGCAACATTGTTAGTATTGTTGTTTAGGTGTTGTTCAGCATTGTCGCTCTTGACTGTGAACGGGGCCACAATGCACCAGGAGCGATAAGCACTGATGCACTATACTCTCAACAACTGCTTCTGGCCTTTTTTGATCATGTCACAGACATATGTACACTTAACTTTAGTGTTTCCTGAATCAGTCTTGACACAGTGATCTTCTTCAGTTGGTCTTTAGCTGCAGTGCTCTTAGTGCCACTGTACTGTAGAAACATTTTGAAGATTCAGTCTGTGCTTATAGAAATAAAATTACACATTATAACTCTACATTCACTGAATAAGCATAAACCTGTAAGACCGCGTCCAGAGTTCTGCCTGCTAATGGTTTGTAATGTGTGACCTTTATTCATTTTTAATTCACAGTACAGCTACTGACCTGACTATGTAAACCTTTTACTGGCCCACGGTTCAACTGGGCATAAGCCCTGGTCATAATTAGTCCACTTTAGTAAAGCTAATTTAAGGTTCAACCAACTCATTTTGTCTGATGTAGAAGTCACTGATTTGTGTGTGTGTGTGTGTGTGTGTGTGTGTGTGTGTGTGTGTGTGTGTGCTTATTTCAATTAATTTGTTCTGACTTGAAACTTGACTTTTCACAGAACCACTGAACCATTTTAATAGATAAAAAGTTACTGTTCAATGTTCCATTGTTCCATAACATTTTTTGTATAACATTTTTATTTATAGAGCAAAAAAAGTAAACATGCTGTGTTGTGTGTTGTGTGAGTATGCAGATGTCTTTTTTTTGTGTGTGTGTTATAAACCTCATTTCCAATGAAACACTGAGAGCATTGCTCAAACATATAATCTCCAAATTTATGCAACTGACAAGCAATTTAAAGCCTCATAAACAACTGGGGTCACGTTTTATGGTCGGTTCACATCCACTGACATAAAAACATAAAAACAAGATTTTTAAAAAAAAAGTATAGTATCAAGATATTTGATGTTGTGCATTAACAATTATTGAATAAATCCTCCTTTTAACACACTTGTGGTCTTTAAACAATAGTTCCCGGTTGTGTTTTTGATAATGTTGGTGAGTTATGGCACACGCACTGAATACAGAACGTCTTTACATAAATGCCTCCCAAGCCATCGAAAGTCAAACCAAATCAAGTTACGTTCATCATGTGCAACGTTTTGTGCTACTCACAGAATATGATTTATAGAAAAGAAACATACAAATGCTACAACTGACAGTAGGTCTATTGCAGTAAGTGAGCTCAGAACATATATACATAAAGTCATGTAAATTAGAGTTGAGGCTGTGTTAGTTTTTCTCAGGAGGTTTGGCTCATCTTTTGAAACAGTCTTAACATTCTCTAAACTGTGAGTGAGATTGTTTGAAGTGTTTTATGGTACATCTCAATTCTGTTGCATGTCTCCAAAAAGTCATAACTCACCCAAAAGCATTTCATTCAACAGTAGGTAAATGTTTACTGGACTGTAAAACTGTAACACACAGGAAAAGGATATGCACATATGTATGTAAATTTAATTGTGTAGCAATGTGTGACATGTGCTGTAAACACCTTTTATCTTTCATGTAAAGTCATATACAGTGAACAGAAAATTTGCCACAAAATGACCTCCATGTGATTCCTCATTCATTACTGTCACCTGACAAATCATTTGCTCATTTAGTAGACTTCAGAAACATTCCACGTCATATTTATTTATGGACGATACCCGTATGTCTGACAGATTTTGATAATTGAATGGATCATTTTGCATGTGATGGCTAAAATGAGGAAAACATATTTAGAAGTTGAGAAGTGTTCAGTTTTCAATCAGCGAGCCATGTGCAAGTGGTTTTTGTGCAAATTGTGCCAAAACATGTGCAACTGGCTCTTCCTTCGCATTGCCCCTTTTTGCTCTGTGCTCCAGTGACAGTTGAGCAAACTTGGTACCCTTGTCAACTTTCTTGTTTTCCTGTAAAAGCGACATACAGTATATACCACACTTACACCTGGTATTAAAATATGATCTGTATCCAGGTGCATTATCCAGATAAGGTAAAGGGGATGTTAATACAAGGCGTAAATGCTATGTGATCAAAGTGTAATCAGATCTTCCAAACTACATCAAGAGATAGTCTGGTTTGCATTGTGTTCAGATCTTAGGTTGGTGTAAACACAATCCAGATAAGAATCTGAATAACATATCCTGATACAATTCACATTTTAATGCCAGGTGTACACAGGGTGATAGTTACATCTTAACTTGACTACTGTTAGGAAAATGCTAGCTAACTAAGTTGCTAGTGCTAACTAGTTAGCTAATATATTAGCTTGCTAGGTAGCCAGTGTTTGTTAATAACGAATATATGTGGCTTTTAGAGGTCCCCCAGCTTTAACCAGCTTCAAAGTTTGGTTTTCTTTTCAACATAGACAATCCTAGCACATAGCATATCTAAGTACAGGAAACAGGAAAGGAGAAAGTTGACCAAGATAGGCAGCGTGCTCAGCTGATATTAAAGCACAGAGTGAAAAGTGGCAAGACTTAGGAAGGGTTAATTTGTCTGAAAGAATGAGATGTTCAAATCTCTTTTGAACAACAAGCTAACTGTTCAAAGATTTTAATTTAGTGTTTTGGAAAAAAAATCATTCTCATTTAAGACTTCATGAAAGTGAAAAACTGTAAATAAATTCAGTCTGGCATTGAAACACTGCCCTCTGTGGGATCTCTGCTCCATTAACTGATGTTGTCCTTCAGTTTTCATTGTTATTGGACAGCTGCAGGACATGTCAGCATGTTTTTGTAAAAACTCTGCGGGAGGAGATGTAATGATTTACCGGAACAAAGTCCTTCACAGAAATATTACAATCACATGTCAAACAGAAGAGGGCAGTATTGACCAACATATAACTGAGAAGTCAGAGACTACAACTGGTCAACCAGTTTTATTTGTTTTATTGTGGCTGAAATGCTTCACTGTATGACATTCTCCACAAATTGTAGGTCTATATGAATTAGAAACCTAAAATTAACAATATATTTCCAATGTGAAATCACTTAATTGCGTTTTTATTATATCCCACACCACTGCAGACAATACTTTCATGAAATTCATACCAGGTTTCAGTACTTACATGCTGGATAATGTATCACGACACATGGATGCAAACTCGATGCTCATTCCAAGCTTGAGGTTGCTACAGCTCAAGACTGATGCTCTGACTGGTGACCTGACTGGAAGGACCAAACCTGTGGCACAGTGTGTGTTGGATTATCACACTGGGAATTAACAGAGGAACGTTATAAGCCTGTCTAGGCTTGCCAGAGGCAGGGTGAGAACTGCAGAGACAGCCAGAGACATAACCTGACAAAAGATGTACAGACAGAAACAGCAGCAACAGATAGATAGATAGATAGATAGATAGATAGATAGATAGATAGATAGATAGATAGATAGATAGATAGATAATACACATATTATAATTATAAAGTCTAGCTGCCTTATAACACTACACTTTAACACTTCATTTCTGTCTAAAAGCTGGCGAATAATTGTGTCAATGTCATGTAAATCCTTCCTAGTCGGGCTGATTCTTAGTGAGAAATCTGTGTTAGGGAGCAGAGTAAGTATACTTTGAAGTTGCGTCTCCAATGAAGAAAGGTGGATGGTGTTAAAAGTCATTCTTAAGTGTGCCACTGATGATAGAAAGTTGTTCTTGTGAGGGGGGAAATGGTGCCATACCTATGTAACATTCATATCATTTGAATTATGAATCAGAGTAAGAAGAACTCTATGTTCTAAGCTGATGAATATTTAAAGGATTGAGTATACAGATCATCATATTGACAAAGGGAGAATACTAATGTCCTCTTCTCGGAGTCTGATTAGAGGTTAAGCAGAATGCAAACTGCATAATTTATTTCCATTCTTGCATTTTTGTACCTTTTGATTTCGGCTCCTCTTTTTAGGTTTGATAACTTCTTTGTGCAGAAGTCCGTCCCTTTTTAAACTAAGGTACAGCATGCAAATGAGGGATAATTGGTGTCATTTGTTTTTAGCATGTCAAAGAAAGTTAAATTTCAACTTTCACTGCACAAAATGTTTTATGTGCAGCAGACCTACTCTGTCTGTAATGTTAAGTACAATATGATCCCTCCATTTTCAAGGCTTCAGTAGTTGACATACACGGAGAGCTGACTGTCCCCAGTGACACAGACATTGTCCACAGTCTATTAAATTGAATGTTGTATTTAACTGGTTTGGAGCCAGGGCAAAGTTACATGCTTTTGTATCATTCGAACTCCTCTCTCTGGTGGAATGTGCTTATTTCAGGCAGAGACAGGCAGAGGGAGAAAGTGGGAGTGAGAGCCCATGCAGGTGAGAGTGTCTAACAGTGAGGAAATCAATATGATGTAAATTATTAAGAGCTCAGGAATGCGTCTGACCCCTACTGTCTTGCAGCAGGCTGGGCTCTGAAGGCTGGCAGGTGGACGCGAGCTTGGACTCTCCCTCTAACACTCATTAGTGGCTGGGAGCCGGGGCTCCTTGTGAGTGGGAAGGCAGGGATCACAGCGGGGAAGTGATGGCCCAGGCCTCTCACATCCCGGCTCAGCCTTCGCTCTGGCTCTGCCAGCCTCTCCCTGGAAGCTCATTAGTAAGTGCACTGATGCATAAGAGCTAGTCATTAGCTGGGCTTTTTTTCCGTCTTCATCTCTCTTTCCCCCGACACCATGTCTGATCCTGAAGACCGGTGGCAGTGCTGGTTTAAAAGACGAGAGGAGTCCACATTACCGCAGGTACTCCAGACATATGGATATGAGACAGTGGTAGCCATCTGATTTTTTTCCTTTCTTTTCTTATAGTGGGTGTAGGGTGTGAGGGGGGAGGTGTCAATTTGGAGTTCTTCAAATGGAGTCCATCCATAGCCCTTCAAACCAAAGAGTAAACATTAGCGCTTGACCAGGACTTTGGCTGAGCGCCCCTTTCTTCCTCCATGGTTGGTTTTGATCTGGGGTATTTGCTTTTGCTGCTGGCCAGATCCCCTCAGCACCTGATGGTTGCCTAGGCTCTGAGTAAATAAGATCTGGGGCCCAGGCCTCTTCGGGGCTGCTGGGTAAATAAGGTCTCTGGTGTGTGTAGCGTGCCTGGCAGCAGGGTGAGCACTGGTGTGGAGGCCTCCAGGGACACGCCATCCCCCTTTTCTATATCTCGCTGTTTAATTCTGTTATCCTCCCTCTCTTTAACTTACTCCATTCTCCCTCCCTGCCCACCGACACACACACACACACACACACACACACACACACACACACACACACACACACACACACACAGACCTCCCTCTCAGCAGGCGTGCTGATTAATGTTAGCCAGTTGTACTCATGAACATTTATGGCTTCTAAAGCACTTGCAACAGGACCCGTGTGCGTCCAATATCATGGAATTAACTTGATGCACTTGTTCAGGCAGATTGCTCAAATAAAAAGGAAACAAATCATTTTCAGATTTGCAGCTTATGAACTCTTTAGTCAAGACGATACCCAAGGTTATTCACATGCTTTTTCATGAGCCTCTGTTATGCCTCGAGTTTGCAGATGGACACTATTAGAATTTAAAGATCCTGTAATTAAAAGTGTTTGAACATCACATAGGATCAAGCCGCCGTCTCTGAGGAACACTTTGGCATTTAGTAAGTCTTTAAATGTCAGAAAGATAAATGATGATGATAGCACCTGTAATAATGTAATTACGTTCTCAATGGTAATCTTCCAAGCCCACAAACAAATGGATTTCATATACTACTGAAAGATTAAACAATTTAACACCTGATGTCTCCATGACTTATTGAAACAAAAAGTAGCCACGGGGGACGTGCAAAATATTGTAGTCATTATGGTGCTCAACCTACATATTGTGTACCTTGTTGCCTTCAGCTGGTGTCAACACAAGCTAATAGTGTCCTTTTGTAAAAGACACAATCAAGCGAGCACCAACTGGGATTTCACTGTTGATTTCTATTTGAAAACTGGCTGAAATTCAGCTAAAATCAGCTAAAATGTGGTTGCAGCATCAACGTGTCACAAAACACAAATTTGTTTAATCATTCTCATTATTTGTTCAGTTGTAGGTTTAAAAAGAGATGATATTTATAAGTGTGAATGTGGTTTTAGTTGTAATGTGGTTTATATAGAGATGTAATTTCAATACATTTAAAGTTTAATATAAAATGTCATAACAACCTATATAAGTTGTGTGCTGCCAATCACTGACCCATTCTAAGTCCCACCCCTTTTTGATCTGTGCTCCAATAATAGTTTAGCAAGCTAGGTATCCAGTGGAACATCATTCATCATCTTAAGTTAGCAAAACATTAGTGAGCTAATGATTTATGCAAATTAGCTAGCTAGTTAGCTAACATTTTGCTAATATTAGCCATCATGTGTAACTAGCTAACTAATGACTGATTATCAGCTAGCTAGTTGGATGGTGTTGTTGTATTTTTTAACATTAGATAACTTAAGTTGTGACTGTGCAGTTTCTTTTATAGGTCCCCTAACAGCATCTTTTAGCAACCTTCAAAAATGAGCATATCTAAGTACAGGAAACAAGAAAGAAGAAAGCTGACTGAGTTTCCAAAAGACTTATGAAGGATCAGTCATCCAAATGGGAAAAGTTCTTGGGCCCTGATCACACAGAGTGCTTCTGGCAGGTTGCAAAATGTGAGGCACTGCCTCTGCCTTTTTTGTTGAAGCTGTTGTTCAGCAGCACTGTGCGGGTTTTTTTCCCTTTCTTTTTTTGCTATGCAACCAATGAATCTGGTGTCCCTAACCATGATTTTACTCTAGTAAACTCAGATCTGTACCTTTCTTTGTTAGTTAGCGAGAAGTAGTTAACTTCCCAGTTAATTAGCTACCCAAACATCTGCATGAAAAATGGACAGCATGAGGCTCTAATTGTGGCTAGGAGGCTGTTTCCAAACACTGTGCTGGATACAGGGAAACAGAGATCCATGTGAAACCCTCAGACAGACGAGAAATCACAGGGCAGCTTGCAGAGGGAGATGTTGAAAGTGAGCAAACATTAGCTTAACACAATCTATGAGCTGTATGCTGCCAGTTATAAGCAGAGTTTACATTATGTACATGAATGAAAACAGCTTACCTGTAATTTGACCTCCACGATTATTTTCAAGCATCTGTAAACTTTGTTGTCACCACCACAGATATCTCATCTCCACATGAAAAAAGAAACTTTTCTGCACTGAGTTAAGGTTTGTTCACACTCCTGTAAAAACACGAGGCTCCAAGGGTGAAAAGCAGCGTGCATAGCGCTTCCTGATATAGAAAACAACAATAAAAAGACACTTCTCACAGCCAAAACAGAGCTGTGTCTAATTGGGACCTTAATGTATAATAGAGACGTAGTATAAAGAGTGACAAAAAAAGCTTAATTGAACAGAAAGATGTGGTGGATGAGTGAGTTAAATATATGAATTTCATCCTGGCAATAAGTGTTTGATTCCTGTGTGTGCAAGTTTCTTTTTTCTCCCTGACTTTCAATTGAGAAATTTGGATGTAGTTTCTAAGTGAGGGTCCAAAGTAATCAAAGGCTTTAATTTGCACATTGTAGAAGATAAAAATGTCAGTGTTGCAAATCCATAGTATATGGTCTAAATTTGAGCGCTCAATCCTCAAATAGTCGGTGGAAAACTTTCACTTTTGAACCTATTTTGTCTTTTCAGCAGTTAGCATAGTTGTTTTTTTAATCGCCTTTTCAATGGAAAAATGCTCACTGGGAACTGTTATGTCCATGTTTCCCCAGTAAATGTATACTGTTCAGCAGCTGAATGTCTTTTCAGTGGTGGATTTACAGATAAGAAGCTAAGTTTATATGCTATGGTGTCATTCAGCCACTGTAACGAGGGATTTGCCTTTGTGAAAGTTTACTGAGTCAAATCTCATCAGCTTAATGTGATCTGGCGCTAGCCATGCTGGATCCCCTTATGCCAATTAATCCAGGTTGTAACTCACAGACTCCTGCTGACCAATTCACATCCATTGTTGATAGTTTTTGGCTGCATGGAGCCTCAAACCTCCTTGTTAGAGCCAAAAACCACAAGAAACACACCACCTCTTTCAGCCCCATCATATTGTCTGTTGATTGCCAGCAATTAGTAAAGCCAGGCAGGCTGAGAAATGACAAGATGGGGCATGGCTATTGCAATGCATGGGCGTTGTTGGCTCACACGCCAGCTGAAAGCCTCGACAATGTTTGTTAACCCCAGGGGTCACGACTGATTCACTCGCGCAGACAGAAAACAAGATTTATGTAGCACAAATCAATACGCAGTCAGACTTTTACCATTGTGGAGCGCCAATCCAGGCACTTCTCTCTATCAGTCTAACATGACACTAATGTGTTTTTATTCCTGTTTAACCCACCCAGTGATGAATCTGTTGGCAGGCTAAGACGGAGACGGTGAGAAGCGGGCTGCCCTTGATTAGTTGGGGAACACATGGCAACATGCAGAGGCTGATGCAATGGCATGTCACGGAGGCAATGGCCTATCAGTCTTCAGGTTTCCTGCTGGGGGTTGTTTATCCACTGCTTATCCATTGTGAGAGAAGTCAGCTATTTACATCTCGGCGCCTGACAGTGTATCAAATGGACTAATGACAGTGTACTTAGGTGCTGATCCCACTCAGTGCCGTCTTAAGTAAATTAGAATGAATGCAGTTCCTCCAGTTCTCCTCACAGAGAGCGTTCACTAACCAATAACTGCTCCGCTTTATTCTCCTCTGCCATCAGCTCTGATTTCATTAACACTGCTTGTCAAACGAACACAAAGGGGGAGACACACCTGGCAGAACCCTCGCCACAAACAACTCCAGAGTAAATTATTGTACAGTAGGAATCCTTCTCTTACAAGCTGGCAGGCCAATAATGTAAAATTTGTTTAATGTCTTCCCTGTTTAGCCTGTTAAAGGGGGGAAATTGGAAAGTGACATGAGTGACGGGTGGTATTCTCTGAGCATTGACCAGCAGGCACAATAGAGGAGTCGAGCGCGGTGCCAAGTTCTATTTCAGGGGCTGCATTCCAATTGATTAGGAGGCTTGTGAAACAAACTCTGGTGACAGAAATGAGAGTGCGGCCCCGGCAACTGTTGGGCACCGTGCCAGGTGTACAGTCTTTCCTTGCAGCATCTCTCTCCGTGTCTCACACGCACATTAGCGACACATTAACGACACCCACAATGTGACCACTGGGATAACTTAGCAGCATTATCTCTCTGCATGTGATTATGTATCGGACCAGTTTTAGCTTGTTCCCAGTGGCAGTCCTAGACCCATTTTACTGGGGCGAGGGCAGACTGGGGCTACATAGCTGTTTGCAGGGGTGGAAGTAACTAATTACCAATACTGTAATTAAGTAATTCTTTTGGGTACTTGTACTTTTATGAGTAGATTTTCAAGACTGTACTTTTGCCATGCATTGCACTATTTATTTTACTTACTTACTTTTAAAATCATAGTTAAGTACTGAGTACAATTTGAACATCCAAATCTAACATGCATTTTAGAAACCAACAAGGTTATCTGGTCACAAACTGGACAATGAAAACAATGACATACAAACCAAAAAACAAAACAAACAAACACTGCAGCAGCACAGGTTTGGAGTAAGGGTGTTAATGTTTAATTATTAACTGATTAATAGCCATTAAGAATGTAACCAATTAAAAATGTGCTCACGGATATTTAACCAATAGTCACGGCACTGACTGCACCTCATTTGACATTGTTTTGTCTAACAGAGCCATTTGTTGAATAACTTAAAAACATAGACTTCAAATGAGAAAACATGAACAAAAACACCAGCAAAAAAATTTAATTGATTGAAGTGATTGTTAGCATTTCCAACTATTGGTTGTGGAAAATGCACAAAATTTGCAACAACAGTTTGTAGAGGTGACCTCAGTGGTCAGAACAGAGAAGGAGTTGGGAATAATTCAGACTGAAGATTTGGAGAAACAAACCGCTTTCAGCTGAATGACTCTAATAACCCTAATCCGTTAAAAGTAACTAATAGTCTGAGTAGTTTTTGAGATGAATACTTTGTACTTTTACTTGCTTATCTTATTTCTAACACGAGTACTTTTACTTGTAATTGAGTAATATTTTTAGCAACATAACAGTACCTATACTTGAGCACAGCAGATTTCCAGTACTCCTCCTACCACTGGTTGTTTGTCAGAGTACTATAGTATATACCACACAAAAGGGTTCTCTTTAGTTTTCCTCAGTGGGTTCTGGATGAAACTCCGGGAATATATAAAGATTCTAAGTAGAACCTCCTGGGTGTATTCTTGTTAGCATCCTTATTAGGTGGAAACAGTTAACAATTTAGATTTCTGCATGTGAAAGGATTATTTTAGCACTCTGTATAACTCAGAATTGCCTGTAAATATCAGCGTCCCTTCACCTTACCTTACTTGTCTGTGAGAAATGATCCCACATGCTACAACCTCACAAACTGGACCTTTTATTTAGAGCTCATTTGGACAATTTACCAACTATAATCTAGGCATAACGTTACTGAGTGGCAGGATCCCACAGTTTTCCCATTCATCCTGCTGATACCTCACGTCTATATCCACGTTTGTCTTCTTAACGACACGGCTTATAAAAACTTAGTTGCAACTCATGCAATACACTGCCGATGGAGACCCATGAATTGTTTTCCCAACTGCTGATCACTATAATTGGTTTCCACTGTACTTTATACTATATTTAACAGAAAGGACCGTGATTGGTGTTTGTTTCAGACACAGTCATTGTTTCAGTCACATCATGTCAAGAGAAGATAATCTTGGAGGGGGGAGGCTACAGGGGGGGGTCCAAACTCAGTGTTACAGAGGCACTGGCCCCTGCTGCCTCCCCTAGAACCACTCCTGCTTGTTCCATTTAATTCCAGTGGTTGTGAGTCAGGACTCTTCAAACATATAACCTCTATTCAAAAGGATTTTTTTAAATTTTATTTTACAGGATTCCTGTTACATACAGAAACATTCCTTTAATTTGCATTAAACTTGGTCCTTGACAATGAGTCGTGAATTGTGCTTCAGTCAAGTATAGTTTGAAGTACTTTGAGTACTTTTGGACCTATCTTCACAACTATATTAATCTCTGTATGTGAGTGTGTGGCATGGTAATATTGACTGTAAGTCTGTGCATGTGTCTGTGCGTGTGCAAGGGCAAGTGAGTGCATGTGTTCGTGCATATGCCCGGTCTAAGCAGCAGCAGCACCCTGTAAACCCCAGCTTGTCTTTATAGTGAAGTTGATGATTGGATAAACAGTCTGAGTCTGGATTATTGTACTGGAAAATGAAAGCATATGCACAATTTGCATTTTAATGAGGAAGTGAGTATTATAAAACAAATCGTCCTGGCAGGACGATTTGATTTAGCAATTAAATGTTTCATAAACATATTTGTAGATCACTTATCATTATAACTCCATTGTAAACACTTAGGATGCATTTGGAGTTTATTTAAAATTAATTTCAGTGTATTAAATGGTTTTCTTTTTTGTTTTGGTTTATTCAATATACACAGAGTCATGTGTTGCATCTTGCTCTTTGCAAATCTGCTTTGATTGTGACACATATGAGGAAGCCATGCATAAAATTTATGCATGGCTGATGCAAAGTTCAGTAGGCCTGTGCCAAACAAAACGCTGTTCAATTAAAAGGGAAGTAATGGCATCCTATATAATAAAGGATATCTGTGCATACATAAAGCGACAGAAAAGCATGATGGCTCATTCACGTCATGCTATGTAATTTAGTTAATGCATTTCCCCTTGCTCTTTAAAACACTTGCACATTCAAATTTGCCATCATAATCTCTATGACAGAGGACATTAATTATGTTCGTTGGCTGATCGCTGTTTCTTCACAACATCTCTGATTAAAATTTCACACATTGTAATGATGTGCTTCAGAGCTAGAAGCTGTGAAATTTACTAAGCAGTCAGCGGGCTTGAATCCTTATTCTTGGGAGGTTTGTCCAGCACAAAAAAAAAATCACATATTATCCAAATCAAAGCTGTTAAGTGCTTGAGGAAAAGCTTTATTTACATGCAAATGGCAATATATCTTAGCAACTTGTTCATTAAAATATTGTGCAAATGAGGGAACAACAAAGCAGCAACTTCTCTCCAGATATGTGGGTTCAAATTTCATATTTGGGAAGTTTAATTAAGCAATAGATTATATTTTGAAAGGAGTGTTCACTTTAATGAATCCCCGGAGACCGCAGATAAACACTGCAATGGTATCAAAGCATTCATCTCTTTAATGGATGTGAAAATTAGGGATGTAAATGGATTTGAGCCTTTATTTTCATTGCTCGTGGGAATATTTACCCGATAAAGACGACACTTATGTAACCTACATTATACATATACTTTCATTTTTGGAAGCCGCGTGAATAGCGCTCGACGATTTTCAAGGACAAACACTAAACACTTATTTAAAGCATGCTTTTAACAGCTGCACCTGTCATGAAAACTGAAAGAAGTGGGCTTTTCTGCTTTATTTAGCCTAATTCCATGTAGATTTGAATATGCACACCATCTTTAACATCACTGTATGCAGACATGGACACAAATACATTGAAACGTATCTTGCTGCAAATTACAAACACTGGCTTATAAAATGAATCAAAATAAAATACAAAAATACTGACATGGAAGATGTATTTCATTAAAGGACAGGTAATTTGTACTTTATACAAAAATGCATATGTGCATGCATATATGAACTAATATTGGATACAGCACTGCAGGCAAGGCTCCATTCATACCTACATTACATTTAATTGAAATCCTGCCCACCTCTGACTGTACAACACTTCTGATTCTCGCTCTTCTGTTTGGGTGAGCTCTTGTTCAAGCAAAGAGCATATTTCTTGAGAGAACCACTGGTCATTTTAGCTTTTTCAATAAGATGTTTGCCTGAGTGTGGCTCTATATTCTGCAATCCCGAAACAGTGCAGAGTCAGTGAACCCTGGTACATTGTGTGATGGAGGAGTGCTACGTGCCCAACATTCACCTCTGCGAGGCCGGCTGTTGTTTTTCCCTGTAATGTCCATTTTATTGGGAATCTCAGCGAGCCTTCACACTACCTGCTGTGCTCAGCAGTGTGGAGAAGCCAGGGCCAGTAGAGTGGTGGTCAGTGCCTGTCAATCACAATCACAAGGATCAGTTAGCAGCCATCAGTCTGCGGAGCCGTACCCAGATGTTGCCTGTCTTCCATCCCCTCTTGTT
Organism: Lutjanus campechanus; assembly: GCA_027495735.1. Taxonomy (NCBI): domain Eukaryota; kingdom Metazoa; phylum Chordata; class Actinopteri; order Lutjaniformes; family Lutjanidae; genus Lutjanus; species Lutjanus campechanus. The sequence goes on from JAJHUR010139726.1 coordinate 76,898, forward strand.
CTACCTCCATAGGCTGTCCTTTTTCCATTACTTGTTGTCTGAGATTTCTACTTTTACACATCATAAACTAATGTAGTCGGACACTTTTGATTGTTTTATTCCGTCTGATTCATTGGGGAGAAATATATTTTCTTTCAGCTAAAAAAAAACTAGAAAGAAAATGTGTTATTTTCAACCTCAAGGGAGGCTGTTTGTTTCTGTGTTTGGAGTCTATAAAGGGGAGGGCTGATGCTGGGGAAGAGAGCAGTCAGAGGTGATAAGAAGGGAACACCACAATATACTCTAGCTGCTGGAAAACAAACACAAAACATTGATTATATCATCTTTACAGACACCCAGAGCTCACCGTGGTTGATGTTTACCTGACACGAAGTAAACAGCGCATTGGACTGTAGACTTCTACTCTGCATTTCATTTGCCGCCGTGCCCCCGGTATATGTACGTCTGTGACCTGTTCCCGCCCCTAATTTCCCCCATCACATTCAGAGCAGACCTGCCAACGGTCAGCTTCATTACAGCCAATATCTTAAATCACCTCTCATGTGTTTCCCACCAGTTTGGCGCTTGGTCTCCTCTGAATCGCAGTCATTTAAATGTTCCTGTGCTGATTGCGGGTGCAGGTGGTAATACATTAAGGGACTGAGACAGCCGGTGGCAGAGTGCTGAAAGACCTTTATCCATTTGCACTAAGTTTCCCCTCACATTCGGAGGCATGTCGGTCTAATTAGGGCAATGGTTTTGACTGCGGCCATATTCATATGGGACAGCTCACTTTAAGTTGTACAACAAGGTGATTCTACATCATATATACTCCACCAGGCCAATAGATTATGCCACGGTCTGGGGAATTTCAAGACGAAATTGTACATTAATGAAAGCGGAGAATGGCTGTGGAGAATTGCGACAGGGTTACTGCTCTTTTCCTCTCCGTCTTTTAAGTAAAGCGGTCTCGGTTCTCACGAGAGGTGAAGATATATGGGCTGTAAAATACTACTGATGATGCCTTTTTGTTTCCGTGGCAGCGTAAATGAGGATGTGTTTGAAGATACTTAAGCAGACAATCTGTTTACAGATTTGCATATGAAATTTAATGTAAGTACCTTAAAGGAGCAGTATGTAGCGATTCCATGTCCAAATACCGAGTTGAAGCAATAGACTGTGTATTAAATGAGCTGAATCTCTTTTTAAGACATGATCTATGGTTGAAGGGAGTTGGTTTCCCTCACCCCCTCCTCACAAGACTCGAGGAAGCTCAGGCAGGCTGTAGG